>JAWQUT010000096.1:1655554-1679669 GCA_033807755.1 Ellobium chinense
CATAGATTAAGAGTTATCGTAAACTTTTAAAATGCCTATTCTTTTAAAAAAAATAATAAATTGTTATACACCATACTGTACTTTGAAACTTGGAAATGGCAACATTCTGACACCGATAAAATTTTAATCACAGATTAANAGTTATCGTAAACTTTTAAAATGCCTATTCTTTTAAAAAAAATAATAAATTGTTATACACCGTACTTTACAAAATCTTTGAAAATTGGAAATGGCAACATTCTGACACCGATAAAATTTTAATCACAGATTAAGTTTTCGTAAGCTCTTGAAATGTCTACTAATCCTAGAAATAAAAATTTAAATCATGACACACCGTAGGCCTACTTTACAAAATCTGTGAAAGTTGGAAATGACAACATTCTGTAGTGACACACCGATGAAAGTTTTAATCATAGATTAAGAGTTATCGTAAACTCTTAAAATGCCTAATCCTAGAAATAAAAATTTAAATCATGACACACCGTACTTTACCAAATTCTTGAAAGTTGGACATGACAACATTCTGACACATCGATAAAATGTTATCAATATCACACAGATTTAGAGTTATTGTAAACTGTTGAAACGCCGAATCCTTGAACAAAAATTTTAACTCGTGACAAAACTTCAAAAGTGTCCAGGTCTAGAGTCTAGACCTACCTGATATCTTTCATATATTATAACTATAAGGTCCAATATTTCAGAAATTGTAAAATCTGAAGAATCAGTGGTATGATGAAGTATATGTGTAATTGTGTTTTCTGAGTCTAGCCTAGACACTAGTCCTTTCATCGTCATCTATCAAGCGCACAGAGAACTCTTTTTAGATCGCCATTTTAAGCATCAAACTTGTTCGATGTTATCACTGGAAGACCAGGAACATAAAAAATATTCAGATTGATGCAGTCTAATCATACATACCAGTTCTGAGACACACAAAACACAATGACAACATTCAGCAGAAAACAAACAAAACCCAAAACGCAGAGACGATGGAAATGAGAATGTATTCAAGTTTCGAAACAGGGATTTTGGTCAGCTGGGACTGTGATTACACCGGACCCTTCATACGAATTTCACGTCAAAAACCAAACTATTTTCTCTTAGAACGGTATACTATACATTATTTTTAAGAGCAGTACGGGAAGACATGCCGGTATCGCAGACTCGGCCAATTTTATCACAGTAAAAAGAAGTCCAAGTTCAAAACGCTCGACGTAGAACGATTCAGTAAACAAAAATGGCCGACCTCTAAAGGGCGTGGGCTCGGAAAAGGGGGCATAACTCTGAAGGAGTCAAATTTTCAGGTGTATTATTTCCCTTGAGCGATTTCCGAAGTACGCCTATTCCACTTCGACTTCAACTGTCCTACGTCTCAATGGAGATATATCAGTATAAGGCATAGATGGCAGTAATCAGGTATCCCAGACCACCCAGTACTGTTGGGTGAAAGATTTCCCGACAGTGACTATTTTGGTCACTTTGATATCAAAATTTTACTGTCTTCCTGTTATTTTATCTGCATAAAACTTATATCACAATAATTATTTACTTTTTCTTTTTTATATGGTGTTTTCTGTTTGTGGCTAATAACACTACAGTATTTGCAAGGATCGTTTGAAAAAGACCATGAATTGGCGAAAACAGCGCTTGTTTTCTATCCCCATTTTACCATGTGTTACACAAATGCATATCAAAATAACGGGAATTGAATGACCTTTCTGATGATGTGCAAATCATAGGGATCAGTGTAAATGACAATGACGAAATACCCGGTTCAAAAATGGTCTGTTTCTTTCATCAAATAAATCCCTCTTCAGCGAAATCGTTCCAACATGGTACCAGTGAAAAGCTCAGTCAAAGTAGGCTATAATATGTAAGTTTTGACCTGATTGGTCGACACGCCGCGATTGGCTTAGCATTTTCACTGTATTATCCCTTCTGGCAATACTATCTCTACACCTAAAATTTAAGTGTAGAAGCAAAATGTTAGCTTTACTAGAATCAGCATGAAGGATTCTATAAGTGTACCAAATTTCATGTGGATATCTTTGAAAATAAAGATTTTATGGACTTTCCAATTTTACCTGTTTCGCGGGTATTTTCTTCCCATGTGCAAAATTTGACGAAAGACCGATATTGAAGACCAATAACTCAAAGATTGATTATGCCACATGGCTAAAAAAAATTAAGTATTATCTATACATACAGCTTAAAGAAGACAATAAGTTTTGATCCTCTATCTCTACAACTTTTCAAGTTTCAGGATCTCAAAAATGGCAGTTTCAGCATCAAAGTGCCAAATATTTATAAATGTAATGCTAATGCATTAGATCATTTTCACAGTCCTGTAGTTTTTGGAATATATACTCTGTAAGCATGTTATTTATGTTATGCATAGACAGGGTGTTATATTACAATAAAAATGTATTACATGGGGTATGAATTGCTATTTTTAGAAATTGCATGTATGCAAATGTTGCATTTAGCGCCTTGGCACGCAAGTCCCTTTTTTTTAAAAAGTCCAGAAGATTTTAAAACTTCATATCTCGTTTAGTTTTTTACCAAATGAGAAGATCTTGGTATCATTTTTTTCGTCTCATCAAGCTCTGTATGAATATACAAACTTATTTTACATTGGATGAATTTTCAAAATTGGTTTGGGATACCTACAGTAATAGAGTTTACCCTTTGTGCGATAAGTTTTTTTTTATATTTTACCTCGAAAAGTGGACGAGCAGTGGTAACGTTCCTTATGACAAGTTAACAGGCTATTGCAAAGACAGGGAAATAAAAATACTGTTTTTCTCCACGCACAACATTATATGTGTTTGTTTTATCTTCAGCAGCACCTTAAAATGCCACAAATATGCTATATTTATAGTCTTTTTAAATAATGATTTAGTTTGAAACCATTACATGTTACAAAAGTGAGGGAAAGAAAATGACAATTTTTTTTAATTTTCATGAATCTGTAATTGATGAGAAGGTGATTAAACATGGTTTCAAGCCCAAATGAGCTTTTTTATCATCAATACTACTACACACATATATATAATCATAGTGAAGTAATATGAATGTTGATAGGACAGTATATGTGACATTTTCAAAAATGCATTAATGAGGTAAACAATACTGGTGGATGGAGCCATATATAGACGCTAAATGAGTTGCATTTCCCCAAATCTCATAGTGTCTGAAAGAGAGAAAAGGGACCTCTTTTGGGGATAGGAAAAAGGGGCTTGGTTTTTTCATTGGGGAAAAGTTAAGGTAAAGATGTGCTGAAAGTGCCGGTGCTGTAGTAAGTTGAGTATATAATAATTAATATAGACACTAAATGACTTGCATTTCGCGAACCCCATGCGGTGCTGGGAGTGGGCAATGCGTAAGACGAAATGAATTATATGTATAGAAGAATTATCTCACTATAAAGTTAAAGAAAATCCGGATCCTCAGGTAAGCTTTCAATGCGACTGCGGAAATAATTTACTTTCACTGGGACATAGCGGGGCTGGTGAAAGAGTTTTTGGCCTCTTTTTCTTGCCTGTTTCCTCGCAAGTGGTAAGGAGGTGAGACGACTGGGACCGGCAACTTGCGATGTGGTGTGGTTACTATCTAGTATTTAGTCTACGAGATAAAGCTCAGCGTCTGTCAATCAGAAACAGGTGGGGGACGCTGGGAATGCTGTTAACAGCGCACTGGGTATCGATATTCGATTGATATCGACTGATAACGTGTGCGGAGAAATCGAAGTTTATATCAAATGAATCGGTGCTGTTATTATGTTATAAGGGGAATGCCGCAACGTGATATATAACCCTCTGACCCTGCCCGCCCTACACAACCCACATGGTCGTATAATTAATTAATGTTCTAGCCGCATGGCCAAGCTGTTCAGCGAGTGCTCTGCGGCTGGCTGGGTGATAAGTGGTAACACAATTACACATCAGTGAATTTTTATTCCACTGTAAGCAGTAGATGTGTCAGACAAAATGGTGCTGGGGCAGTAAAATTATAGAATATAGGACGAATTCCAACTCACACCTCTTGCTTCTGTATCGACAGGCATTAGGCTTAAGAAGGGTTAGGCCCAGTTAAGCGTTGGGGTTGTAATGGTAAGCATAAGCTCTGGTTAGGGGTGTGAGACTCCTGAGGAATTCTTACTCAGGCTTCAATCTCCACTCAGTCACCGTTGGTTGAGACACATTTGAAAATCCCTCCAAATAAGCTGACTAATACTTAACACAGGCAGATACAGATGAGTGTAGTTGCTGGAACTTAGTGACATCATCATGTATCAGTTTTGCTGCAAAACTTTGCTGCTTTGATAGTAAGAGCAAAATCCCAATCACTTGAGCCTCCGTCTTGTGTCATAAAATACAAGTACCATTATATAGCAGCGATAACTTGACTCAGCACAGACATATAATAGGGAGCTAGGGTGATCACTCGGCTACCTTTAAAACGCCTGCCTATCACTGTCAATGAATGATACATTACCCTTTGGTACTGAAGAAAACGAATGTTTATTTACAACACTGGCACAAAAGGACAAAGCAAGACATACAAAACAATAGCATTATAGTAATGCTGCACGACACTTGAAACTCTTGCCTTCAGCTTTACATACCACCAACACCGAACACTCACGGCCTTTAATATATTAATTCATCAAACTTTAAGAAAGTCTTGATAACTGACTTCAGCCTTCTTGGCATCTCCAGAAAGTTCGCAACGGTCAAATATGTACAGTGACCGAGATATAAATATACTATCTAGAACACTTCAGTCATTACTACTAAAGTTCAGTCGAGGTCATGTTTAATGAACAAGCCTCCCTACTTACTAAAATACAGAGAAGGAATAAAAAAGGGGGGAATAAAAAAACCACTCGCCCGAAATCTGGTTCACTGCCGTCACGGCAAGTAAGCACAGAATATACATAGTGAGCACCAGTGGGACAAAAGAGGAGAGGGACCCCTCCTCTGGAAAGACCGATACATGCAAACGTTACAACGATAACTGAAGGATGCGCCTTCCTTGCAAAATTGGTTCGGTGGGCACTGTAGATATGTCTCAGAGAAAAAAATATACAGTGAGCCTCAAATACAAAGAGCTCAGATTCAACATGACCCGGATTCAACGAGGGATATAAAAATCACATTTTTTTCCCTTATTTGTAATAGTAATGTACCTCTGATCCAATGAATACAAAACTTACCAACCTCAGCTCTAACAAGGTCATCGCCAGGCTGTCGCACATCCTTTTCTCCAGCAATAAAATGGTTAGCAGCGAGCTACTCCCGAAGGTTTACGTAACAATTGCTACCAACAGTCTACAACTTACAAGACTGAGTCAACATGAAAGGTTATTGGTAATATTTGCGTGTGCAAAGGAGCGGAACAGGGAGGGAGGGGATGGAGGAAAGAGATAGGACCATCTGGGCGATCGGAGGAAGGGAGCGGAAGAGTAATTAAAGCCTTTGAAGTCTCTGCACTGCAAGGACAAGGGGAAGGGTGGGGAATGGATAATGGAATGATGGAATAATAGGTTCGGCTGATGTTTGGACAAGCCTTTTGTTAGGACCAGTCATTGCGCTAGGCGAAAATTTAATCACAGACTCCGAGACAGAGATTGAAACCATTCGTTTCTCAACATTTATACTGCTTTGTCTACAAAAAAAAAATTGTAAATAAAATCGGTACATGTATCAGCTCACAATGTTGTCACGCCAATGGTGTCTGGAGTCAAAGGTTATTTGAAGTGCAAAGTTAAGTAACCTTTTTAGCTAAAGGTTCTTACTAGAGATAGACCAGTTTTCACATGACATGCAGAGACCTTGCGTTTAACAAAACCTCGGCTTCAACGAGGACTGAGGGTCGGTCCCGGCGACCTCGTTAGATCTGAGATTCACTGTATTTAACATGCGTGCCCATGTTAGATGTGGCAAGTTCCACAAAAATGAGTGGAAGTTTTTCCCTAACAAACTTGTTTTATAGTATGCCTAAATGATGAAATATGACAGATCAAATTAACGGTCTTTCCATTTGGAATCCAGGCATTTTGTTTACTGGGATAGCAAATGATTTTTTCAAAATACATTGCTAAATTAAACAGAAAAATACAATGTTAATGATCAGTCTGAAGAGAAAAGTTGGCCCGTCATTCCTGTATTGTAATTTTAATGCATCTAGAAGTGACTGAGTTTAATTACTTCAACACAAATTTTAGTAAGTTATCCTGAAAATAATTTAGAAAATACAAAATTGAATTTATGTTACAGTCTATTTTCACTGTGTTTTTCAAAGTTAAGCTGTAAGTAAGATTTTAAAAATGAAGATTTTATCTTGAGGCGATCTCCCTTGCAACAATTATCTCCCTTTAATAGGCGAATCTCAGAAAGAAGTAGACACACTCTTAAACCTAAGAAATGTGCTTCGTTTAGTACATGTACACCTATTAATGATGAATTTACTGCTCATTCTTAGCCTTGTCTTTTGTCTCTGCACAAATCAGCAGTATCAATTTTGGATTGATAACAAAGGTAACGAAATGAGAACAGAAAATTATCTCAGTGCTAAGATCTCAAACTGTAGATAGACCTGTCAGCAACTCAGTAATGTAGGTTTTAAATGTGTATGCTGCAAGTTAGCACTAATTTATTGTATGTTTATAAATCTTCATCCATTTCAGAACATTCTGTCTCTAAAAGAGGCATCATACACTAGGACAAAATAAGAAATGTATGATTATTTTGTGAACTTGGAGACAGACAGCAGTAGTTCGTAACGGTGATTTTCCAGCCTACGAAGAAAGCTGTTCCACTGCTTGATATGAACTAAATTTGGTATCATCTGAAAAGATAGCCACTGAACTACCCAAGAAAAATGAAAAACAATGGTTTGCAACTGTAGCATGCACAAAGCAATACTCTATTTTTAGGGAAGTTTTGTCTGTCTGAAAATCTGATCTTCACATTAAAATTCCCATAAAAATTAAAATCTTCGTCAGCAGAGCCTAACACAGTAACATATATCTCCTTGCTACCCCAAAAGTCAAAGGCAGGTGGTGTAGTCACCAGAATATGTGAAATAGCATCATACAAGCACTGACATTCCCGAGTTATCTTCTGCTGCTCATTCTGTGAAACCTGCCATGTGTTTACTGAGAGTCGGTCTCAGTAAAGTACAAACTTATTGAGACTAGTAGTCAAAAAAGACTTCAACGATTTTAAAATTTGGATATTTGTTGGATATTTTCATGAAGATAAATGCGCTACTTGAATAGTAATTGATACCAATTGCTCCAGAATCTGCTAAGTCTGGAAAGCTGAAGCGAAGAACATTGTAATCATATCATTGGGAAGATCTGCTTTTAAACTTTACATTCTCTGTTTACTTTATATTTAGCTAGTGCAGTATGGTTTGATGGAGCAACCACAGAAATTAAGACTTCACTTTTTGGAGAATCTTAATAAAATCTCATGAGCTTCCAGACCTGAAAAATACTGGATTAATGGGTTTTATTGATTAGATCTACATGAAAATATTGAAAAATTAGTTAGAACCACATATGAGGTACTGAATATCAAAAGCCTAGCTCTAGTTGACCAGAGAAGTTGACTACTTACTTAGTAAGTAGTGCCAAGTACTGACATGCGATTTAAATTAATTTAAAAAATGGTGCACGCCCCCTACTCTACCCATGCCACACTTTATCAAAACTGGTCAGTACTTATGAAAAAAATCCTGGAAAATTCGGAAAATGGGATTGGCGGTTGTTGATCAGCATATTATAGACCAATTTACTGGAATCCAACCTGCTGAACACTATAGAAATTTCATGCAGCATGTACCTAGTCAACACTTGTTTGGCTTGCATGAAATTTCTGACCCAGAGTTCTCAGATACTGTACATAGAGAGATCATCCCATCCTGTCTGCACTCTCTACCTTGCCACTGGCACCAGTTTACAGTGATTCAAGTGTGTAGGCCTATAAGTATATTTGCGATGTAGTGCAAGAAATTCCCTGAACTGACTATATATTTTTATACGCAATTGACTCAAGACCTCTTTACAGAATGCCTCGAACCCATTTTATAGACTTCCTATCAAAGAAATAAGAATCGGTGCAAACCCAACCCTTATGCGTTAAATATATGCATGATGTTACTTGCTCCATCAGTACCCGCTGGGACGCTGCTTAAGACATTGTATAGGTTAGCTGGCATGAAGGACAAACAGTGGAGGTTTGCTGTGCGATAAATTGCAGCTTGAGAGATGGGCTCACAATGGACCGAATAGAGCTCATCAACTTTCACACCCTCCCCACCAACAAAAATCTGCAGAAGGTGTGGGATGGATGAATTAGACAAAAAAATGTCATCGTGGGGAAAGGAAAAAAAATGGTAGACTATTTGTTAAGGACATTTGTCTGTCTGTTTGGTATGAAAGAATAAGACCTGACAAATAACATTGGTTGCTCCTATCTAAGTCTGCCTCTTCCTCCACTCAATTCCCAACTCTGACATAGAAAAGTGCATTTTTATTCCTGCGATTCATATCATGATGGATTTCTTATGTCAGTGGTGAAGGGTGACTAATAGTTCCAAGGAAGACATTTTTTTGCATATAGAAAAAGTAGAGAAGGAAGAGGGATAGTTTGAGGGCTAATCTATTGGTATAATTCATTTACATGTATTTTGTACTCCAAGCTTTGCAAATCGTGGCCAGTCATCACATAAGACATAAACCCAATAGGCCTAAATGCTGGCATGCGAGATTTGTTGCAAGCTTAGGCAAGATAGGAGTGAAAGGCAGACAGTGCAGCACCTCCATCTTGATCTGATTGCAGTAATTAATCTATTGGGATGTAATGTTATTGTTACTGACATGAAACTGAAGGGAAAGAATAAGTGTTCCATTAATGCTAAATTTATGTATATAAGCCAAGCTGTTAGTAATTGCTTGGTAAAGTCAGGTGGTTGGAACCATATGTCAACTTTGATGTCTAGCTCTGTAGTGTTGTCAAGTAACTTCTAGGGGGGGAGGGGGGGGAATGATGTTTCATTAAGAGATTTCTAGATGTTTTACGGAGATTTTGGAAATATTAAAAAAATAACCCTGGCTATTTTCTTAGTTTCATTAGACTACACGTTTAAAGTTATAAAATTCGTTCCTAAATGTAATATGTGAGTAAAAATAGCATGTTCTTAACTAAACCTCTCTATTGGAAACATGAAAACTCCTGGAAACTATATGTTTCCCAGCATTTATCTGCGCATGAAATGATTTTACTGTCACCTCTTCAGTGATGCTGGATCCAGGTATGGTGGAGGTGGTGGACCACGAGACAGAGACAGCTTCAGAGGACGAAGTGGTGGTGGAGGACCAGCCGGAAGTGGTATATTTCGCAACTCCCTGAAAGGATCTCAGCCTGGTGAAAAGTTGCGTCGGCCAAAATGGGATATGTCCACATTGCAGAAATTTGAAAAGAATTTTTATAAGGAGCATCCAGCAGTGACAAACAGATCACCGGTAAGAAATAAATAATGAAATGTTAGGATAGTAACACCAAGCTATGCATACACAAACTTGCATGTTTTTCACTCTGATCTAAGTTCAGAATATTCAAGAAAAATTGGATATGCATAACTTGCAGAAATTTGAGAGAAGAATATTTACTAAGGAGCCCTCATCAGTAACAAACAGATTACCTGTCATCTGTAGCAAAATGATAATGTTATGGTAGTAAAAAGCTAAGCCAACACAAACTTGTTTCTTTACTGTAATCTAAGTTCAGAATAATCTAGGAAGAGGACCATATTGGTGGCTAATCCATGACTTAATAAACTACATTGATGCAAAAGCAGTCCTGTCCCTAGTAGAGAAGAGTTCTGTGTTTTGTTGCATTAAATGTAAACTTATTAAGAAATATGACAGGAAGCTATAGAACTGGATGAGAATGAGCATCTTAAGTTCAGTAGGATCAATTTTAAAATTTGAGATTGTGAGGTAAATTTAATATAGATGTACAGGAATAGAGATCTTTTACAGCAAGATTGCAGGGAATTCAAACTTTTGAGGTTTTGCTGTACCACACCAAAAATCTATAATTTGTGAATGATATATTTGATTGATCTACAAAATATATTTATTTGTGGCCATTGTATTAAATTGGGTAAAATGAGTGTATGGCAGTTTCTTAAACAGCGACATGTCCTTAATCGAATCCTGAAGTTATTTTCATGATACCTGTCTTAAAAAAGTTTATTTTGATGCAAAAGGAAATGATCCTCCTTTCTCAAATGCATCTGTCGCGTAATCTTTGTTGTCAATTATCTCAAAATAACAGTTTTCGTCACTCTATCCCTTTGATCTGACTTTTTTCTGGTCCAATTTACATAAAATTTTGCATAAGAACTCTCCAAGCCCCTGTTTTGAGAATGTCTTTTTTGGATATCTTTTTTTTGGGTTTTTTTTTTTTTTTGGAATTTTTAAAATTGAAAATTCTCAAAATTTTCAATGTTTCTTATGACATTTTTGAAAAATATTATTGAAAAAAAACTATACAAGAAATAATAAAAGCCCGTGACATTCTATTTTAAATAAAGTGATCTTTCAAATGAAAAAAAAAACCCAGCATCCTACCATCTAATGTTCTCCAGATCGAAGGATTCAAAGTTATGCAAAAGTCATCCATATTTTCCAATATGGCGGCCAAACAGTTGGTATTTCCATAGCAACGGAGGCAGGAAATTGTGAAAAAACCCAGTTTATCTTCCTTCCTGGCCCTACGTGACCCATTTTTCACCCCAAAATGACAAAGTTCTCTTTATTTATGAAAATCACCTAGTTCTGCCGCACGTGCCCTTAAACATTGCACAAAGATTCTTAGTTCTCCCTCCTGCCCCTTCTCTTTCTCAGTGTACTTTGCTTGCACTAGAAGCAATTTAAAGCACCGAGTGTCCCTAGTCACATATCTCTCATGCTGATAAAGTGAACATGTGAATGTGGTGGGATTTAAAAAATGGACAGGTTTTACATGTTTACAAGATGAAAGTTGCTTATTCAAAATCCATTGTGGAAAAAAAAGGGAAGAGTGCCATTTGGATACTGCAAATTCCCTACAAACTTTAGATGGTGTGGTTCTCACGTGGAACTGTGCACATCCACACTACCATTTCATACTAAAACTACAATGTTTTCCCCAAACTGGGTGATTGCATGATTTGCCTTTTAAATTTCATAATCCCATTTTCAAAATACAGTTGAATTGCGCCAATCTCCCCTTCTTTCCTGTGCTTGAAAGTTTGCATTACATGAGAAAAATCCAAATTACCTCGAAAATTTTACAAAACCCCCTTTAGATTTATGACAGGGGGGAAATGTCTCCCCAATTCATATGACCAGGAGAAAACTTAATAAATGCAAATGGAATCAGTTTTCTGTGAGTATGGGGTGTAAATGGTCTCCCTCCTGTCTTCACGCTGTCATAATTACTTAAGTCATGCTATCTTTCATTCAAGAATTATTATGTCCATTGCCAGAATGAGCATATATACTCTGTTTTAAACTTCTCTTATTGCACCTGGGGTATTTGTCTTATTGTCAAGTTTTTTTTCTTATGTTTTAGGAAGAAATCAAACTGTTCCAGAGGGAAAAGCAGATCACCATTGCTGGAAAAGACATTCCAAATCCCATTTTCACTTTTGAGGAAGGCAATTTTCCAGGTTGGTCGGATCAGATGTCTGCTGAGCACTTTTTGTAGACTAGCTGTTTATCTCTAAGCCATTGTCTTGAGAGCTAAGGAGTGTGCTGGTGAAAATTTCAAATGTTATCATTTATAAGGGATGTACTACTATTCTATTATGGATTATGGTGCTATGTACTGCCCTTTTCAAATTCAGTCATGTATACTGAATTTGAAACATGGGCATCAAAGTACATTATTAATAATAGTATTTTTTTTCTATTGCTTGGTAGTGAACTTACGGAAATTTTATTTCAAAATACAGCTGTTACTGATGTCCCTCAAAATATTTGTTTCACTATACACAGCTGGCAAACAGTGAGAAATTTTTGTATGTCATAAGAAAAAGCAACCTTAATGCAAAAATATGAATCATAGAGCAGACAAAACTGAGTAAAAAAATGCAAAAAAGTTCTGGAAGGAAATTAAACCAAACAAGCATATAGAACTGGGGCAGTGCAAGTTTTTTCACTTACTTTAAAAATTTGGCATAGAGAGATTCACAGATAGGTCAAGATGGGATGGAGGAAATGCAGAGTGGGGCTGGGCGAGAGAGGGAAATAACTGTGGACGAGTTGATAGAGATAGTCTAGGGGAGTTAGAAAGGACAATGTGTAACCTCACGAGAGGGAAATACCCAGGAGCGGATAACATTGTCAGTGAAATTTTAATGCACGGGCGAAGAGTGCTGAACGAGACTATCTTAAAATTCTTTAAAAAATCCTGGACCATGGATGCTTTCCTGAGAGTTAGGCAAAAGGAATTATTGTATCAGTATTTAAAAAGGGAGATAATAATAAAGCCGAAAATTATTGGCGCATAAAATTAGTTAGCTGTTCCGGAACACTGTTCCGCCCTAAATGGGCGGGAAAAAAATGGAACTTTTCAGCGAGTCACAGTTCAGATTCCGAGCAGGCAAAACAACTACTGACCGCATTCTTCATACTTCATGGTCTCGTCCAATTATCATTTCATCAGAAACAATCCTTATATTGTGCTTTTATCAATTACGAGCGGGCATTCGACTACATGAATCGACAGACTTTTTGGTTTAAACTGCAGAAGCAAGGCACCAGCGGTGAAGTAATTAAAGTATTAAAAAGTATGTGTGAGGACCTAAACTGTCTGTCAGAAATACTGATAATATTAATAGTACAGGTTATAAAGAGACTGGTGAGGCAAGAGAAGAGGACAGTGTGGATAATTATGTTTTTATTACAGAATGTGGCTGTTTACAAAGAGAGAGTGTCTTGCCGTTTCTGTTTTCCATGTTTATAAATGATATAGCTGACAGATTAGCTGGAAACACTGAGGTAGGTGTGGAAGTAGATGGGTGGATAGTTAAACTATTGATGTTCTCAGATGACATGGTAGTGTTGAGCAAAAGTAGGACGGGCTTACAGTCCTTGACGATGTTTATTTTCCTATGTCAGAATGGTAAATATCTAAGCACAGTTTCTTGTTTCGAGGCATTGATTGAGCAAACTTCTGTAATAGGTTACGTCTAGCAGCCTAATAGTCAACATCGAAGACAGCAGCCCTTTTCTGACCTTTCCACAGCATTATGGCAACAGCCAGCCAAGGTTTGGTATGGCGTGGCTAAAATTAGAATGCTTAGGGGCCCTGGTACAGCTGGAAAGCATTCTGAAGTTCATTGTTTTAGTACTGTACAAAATGTGGACAAAAGTATAGTTACAATCCTTGTATAATGAATCAGTTGCGCTGTAAAGTCATCAGCCCTCTAAGGTAATGGATTTGTAAACTAAAGAGAGCGGTCTCCTGGATAAGGTTCCGTTATGGGTTAGGGTAAAAAGATGTTCATAGCACTAGGTTATTTCACGCCATCTTTCTATCTGTATTTGATCTTTTATTTTTGTAAATTTTTTTTTTTTGCAATTAATAATTTGTTGGTAAAATAAACCAAAAATTATCAAAGAAAAGGACCTTTTCCTAAAGCTACAAGTGCTGTTTTTAGTGACACTTTAACAGTTCTTTATATTTCCTCTTAAGAATTAATCCCTTGAATCCCTTCTTCAGCACAACTCCCATGAATCTAAAAAATTTATGGTGTCAATAATGTCTTCTGCGAGTATGCAAGTACATATTATCTGTCACTACTAGACTGATAACATTCTTATTACACTGGCAATACAGATCTGACATTGACGTGATTCCTTAACACATTTTTTTTTCCCCAGATTATGTTATGAACCAAGTTCGCAGAAACAGTTGGCAGTCGCCAACTCCTATTCAGAGTCAAGCCTGGCCCATAGCCCTGTCTGGAAGAAATTTAGTGGGAATTGCACAGACAGGTTCTGGAAAAACTCTAGGGGTATGTGATTACTCTGGTCACATATGGTATGCTTATCAATATATTGCCACCATAAGAGCAGAATTAGAAGTGAGTGTTCTGTTGACTGTGGACTCCCTGAGAACTGACAGGAGCCATGCTTGAGATTTTTAACTTCATGAAGTTCTGTCTGCTTTTGAGTTAAGCTCTTTGTTTTCCTGTTCTTAGCAGTTAAATATTTGCCCCACTGAAGATTGCTTTAAAGTAGGAGGATTTAAAGTGCGACTAAAGTGCTAGAAAAAATGTGATTTCTGACAGTTTTTATATTTTTAATATCAAGTTTTAGATCAAAAGTCATCATTTTTGCTAAAAAATAATATTTCGAAATTAATTTTACAACTTTTAACCTATTCTGAAATTGTAAGAAAAAAACCGTACTGGAAACGTCACGTCAGCGCAGAAGTCGCTGTGTTTTCGATCGAGAACAATGACAGCACCGGTCGAGCCGTATCAGTTCGAGCCCCTGCGCCGAAAAACATGACGAGGATATAATTGAGGAGAAGACTATTGGACCACCATTTCAGGAATGATAAGCAAGCATTCTGTCACAGTTTAGCTCTCTGTATTGTTGACCAAGTGCTAGTCTAGACTACTCTCAACAGAAGACTAGTCTCGATCTAGATCTAACTTTGCTAGCATGCATGTCCACATAAGTGTTTAAACAGATGCCTCCACGTGCTGTACGGTGTCTTCTGTGGATCCATCTCTAGATTTACAGTTTACCGCAGAACAATAAACCATTGTTTCCACGTGGGAGCGAGCCCTACTGAGTGCAGCGCTACGCGTAATAGCCTTGAGCCCGACGCGTAATAGCCATGAGGCGTGTACACCGGTGTTGGTGATGTCATGTATTTCTGGCGAGGCGAGCAGCGGTGACACTAACACAGGAGGGCATGGGCATGTGTTTCTTTGTGATTTCTTCGAAACGCGTTAGATTTGATGGGTTTGAGAAGGTCAGTAGGAAGTTTGAATTACTGATGCATGTTAAAATAGTAATTTCACAGGATTCTGTACACTACACCATAAAAGTACTTTAGTCGCACTTTAAGGCATGGTAATTTTAGACTGTATTTATCTTCGTTTTGCTACTTTTTTGCTGTGCTGATATACAGGTTCACATTCCGCAATTTTGGTCATATATATGTATATTTTGGTATCAGAATGTCAGGCTGGTTCTACTGAGAGTAACAGAAGCCATGCATGACTTGTAAAAGCTAGAAATCACTGTATGAAGAATCAGTTCTCTGTTAAAATTGTTGTATATGACATACATCAACATAGGTAACATTCATGTTCTTTGTCATCATTGTTGTGAATATCTCACAACTGATGGGATCCAGGTGCTGTCAAACACTTTTGTAGGCTTGACTGTTGGCAGCAACTACTATACTGCCGTTAAAATGAAGAACCTAGTATCTACGTATCTGGACCAAATGGACATTTTTATATCGTTAAAATCGTTGGAAAATTTTGCGTCTGATAATCTTAGTTTGGCATCNGCCGTGCGCTCGAGCAATTTTCAGGATTTTTTTTGGTCAGGCATTGGCATCCCTGTATTCTATCAACAGTTATTAAAGGAAACAGTTTTTCGTCATTTGTAGCAAAACATGAAAATGGTAGATACTAGGTTCTTCATTTTAACGGCAGTATAGTCCCATTGGAAATGAGAGAAAGCACAATGATCTGAGCACTGCTGCCATACCTATGGTAGAAGCACCCTTGGGGCGCACCCACGATGACTCTTGGAGAAACAAAAATCCGAGCTCCGAAATTTTATTGGATCTTTTTGGTGTCAGCTGATCCTTTGTCATAATTTCCATCCCTTCAGCTAAATTTTCATCCCTGGAAAGAGGAAAAAGTTGCATAGTATTATTTGCAAATCAGATAGTTGCTGTTGACTTTCACTGTGATGTCTATGTGAAGCAACTAGCAAAGTGGTGCATCAACTGATTGTTGCATGAAAACTACACAGCAGAACACTCCACTTCACAGTTCTGATTCAGCAGTTTTTGACCCTAAAAACATGACCTTGGTCCACGACCCTCCATATTCATTTGACTCTTCCTCGTATGCAAAAATTTAGCTGAAGAGATTAAGGCTGAATAGCACATACTTCATGGTTGCCAGCTGTGCGCCAGAAAGGCCAACCTGAATTGGAACTGAAGCACATCTGATCAGTCTAACTGCATTTATAAGTGTACATGCATTGTTACTTCAATATCGCCTTGACAGTGGTGTTTATAGATGAACGCAATGCTATATCATAACTGTCCATGTGAACTTTCCTTTGAGGCCCAGTAGTTTTCAGAGGTATACAGCATGGAACATATTTTATGTAGATTCACTGATTAAGAGATGGAATTCCCCTTTAACAGACTTTGGTAGTATATCATTATTTTATGTCCACAGTTTATGCTCCCAGCTATTGTTCATGTGAACCATCAGCCCTATTTGGAACATGGAGATGGACCGATTGTAAGTATATATACTTTTTGCCATTAAGAAAGTTTCCCAACTAGCATAGCAAGGAGTAAAGCTGCTACTTTCATTTTTATATACCTTCACAAGTATTTATTTTGAGAATCTCCAATAACTTTTGTTGTCATGGCAACATTCATCTATCCAGTTACTATAAGTGTAACCTGTCCTTGTGGAAAATTGCATTTTGATCCGGAACCCCCCCTCCTGATTGCACCAAGATTTGTAAAATTTGCAATTAATGGGAAAAATTACACCAAAAGTTACACAATAACACCATGAAATTTGCAAGCTCAAGGTGATGTCAAACAAGTGAATTGTATAAAGAAACACTACAGCAACACAATAGCGCATATTAAGTCAAAATTTTGGCCTTTTAAGATACTGTATATGTGGTTAGAAGGATTATCTTTTTTTGTTTGTTGTTTATTAGGCAATATAGACCAAACACAACTTTAGATTTCATTGACACAAAATGCAACAACATAAGAAAGGGAAAAAAAAACCCAAAAAATGCAGTGGTGACATAACATAAAAACCTATCAGCAAAACGCAGTCCATGTCTGCGAAGTAATGATATACTGAAACAAGGAATGCCTTGATGTTTCTGAAAACTCCAAGATGTGGGTTTCAAATTATATGTGCTTAAAGCTATGTAAACAAAGAGCTTCAAAGGTTTATTAGAGAATCGAACTGACCCTTTCTCTACCCAGCATTTTCACTAAATCAGTGTAACTGATATTCCAAGTACTCTAGACAGCTATCACTAATGGTGTGTTTTGAACTGACAAGGGTTTGCATTTGAATAAAAATCTCACTGCACCATGAGTGTTACTCTTTTTTTGCCTATGCTCACTCATGCCACACTTTTGTCTTTGTCCACATCTTTTAGTTCTTATGACCCATGACCCCCAATTTCACTCCGCTTCATGATGAACAAGATGTATCATCACTGTCCATGCCTGATTCAGCTCTATCCTTGCACAAATTTCCCACTTATCAGTATCATAGATTTAGATATCAGTTATAGGTCTATTTCCTTTAGAGAATGGGAGTCATGATGACTAACATTATCTGTAACCCCCAAGGCAGGAAAAATAAGCTTCTGGGATGGTCTTCAACATTCTCAAAACTGCAGTGGAATAATAGGCCTTTCAGGCATCGACCAGCTTTGTAACCTCACTGTATCACCACAGTGCGTTTTTGTACTATGCAGATGCAAGTTCTAGAAACAGAACATGTAATTCGTGTTCTTATTGATGCAGTTAATTAAATGCATATATCAAAAATAATTTTTCGTTTTCCAGTACTTTTTCTTCCTGAAAATTATCTATGGTGCCCAGTGTGCAGAGCTGCCAACCAGTACGAAATTTTCGTATTTCATACGAAAATCTGATCTCAGTACGAAAATACGAATTGTACTCTTAAAAATATGAAAATCGACTGTCAGTATGAAAAAGAATACCGTGAATGCCTTCCGCAACGAAGTCGGGCGCTTAAATAAAGAGCTTTCTTGTACTGAAAATCATCAAAATGGGCTATTTTAGTCATGAGTACAAGTACTCGAGTCTCATAACAAATGATTGAAAATCGTAGAGTACAGTACAGTACTGGCATTCCGTTTTGCCGTAGAGTACACAGCAGTATCGATGCAGACGCGCGTTTCTTTGTTTCGCTTTCGCCGGCACCATTTTGCGTGTATGCTAGGCCTATTTGCCGGCCGTATACCAAAATTGCGAGATCCAGAAGTTTAGTTGAAACTAGAAGTCTCTTACAAAGATACCAGTCATCACAGGAGGCTTTGTGCTATTGTTCAACCCATCTCCAGATAACCTTGCAACATTTGGGGCTTTACTTTGATGCCCGACGAATCCCAATCCCATCCCGTCATGCGTCATGCGTATGCATTGTGCCATACCCAGAGTACCTACACATTACCTGTGTACGCTGTTTCATTTGGTCTGTTGTGAGTGTATACTGTAGCCCCTCAGGGCATTAGATGACCTACATTTGGGATGAGCATAGTGTACTACTATAATAGTGTTGGCTTTAGGGCCAAGGTTAATGACCTTTACTGTCCTACTAGACTAGACTAGATCTAGTAGGCCTGACATTGTCGCTTTCAAAGCCCAGTTTGGAAAGTTTAGAGCTAGCTCTAGACTAGATGGATTTCTCTTTCCTGCTCTACCAGGGGATATTTTTTTAAAATTAAAAGCAAGAATTCACCTAATCAAAATAGCACTTAGATTACAGGAATATGAAAAGGATTTGGAAAGAGCTGTTGATAATCAAGTATATTGTATTTTACCACAGTGAGTGACTCCCATTACCTCAGTTTAAAGCTGAAGAAAAGCTTTTTAGTGTGATACGAAAACAGTAGCTATCTACAAGCCTAAAAGTATGACTAAACAGCTAAAAGGAGACGTTCATTTAAATTTCGCGAGATTATTTTTCTGCACCGGTGTGAGTATGAAAATCAGGGTCAGAATATGAATTTTTGATGCCTGGAATATGAAAATCCAATTTTGGAGGTTGGCAGCTCTGAGTGTGCCACTTTCGCAAAAAAAGAGCACTGTTCTGTTATCTCGCGTTAGAGTAATATGACACAATTGAATAGGGAGAGCTAGAGTGACCAGGATATGACCTTTGCGTCTCGAGTTATTCCCCTTCCCCGAACAACAAGTGGCTTGTGGCAAAAATGATGATGTTACATAAGGTCCAGCAGCTACAGACACCTCTGTTAGATAATGTATTATTCAGTGTAGCGAGCAAGTGTTAATCAGTATTGGCGTGTAGTGAAGAGGCACTGAATACGATAGCTTCTCCTTAGAAACGCCACTGACGTTGCTACTTTAATTCACAAACCAAGACGCTGTGCAGGAAACAGAATACTTCTTTATTGGTAACAATGTGTAACCAGCAAATAATTCACAAAGCACAGACCATACCAGCCAACTCTCAAATAATTCACAATGCACAGACCATAACAGCCAACTCTCTCAACTCTCTCACTCTCGTGCCTTTTATAATAATTTCAGTAGAAATTCTAGAATAAATGACGTCATCATCATATGATGCGCCCAAACAAATATGCTAGTCTAGAACGTACGAGCAGCAACTTCCAGACTAATTAGAATCAAAACATTCCGATCGCGGCCCCACTCGAACCCTCGAGAAGGCTAATACTGCGTTCACTCGAAGCATCCTACCCGAACCTTCGGGACGGCTAATACTGTGTTTACTTAACGTACCATACGGTAGACCTGACCTTGACACTAGACAGTCTCACTAGCGGTACTGCCGCCGTAATTAAAAGAGAGAAAAAAAAACAACTGCTCACAACAAGGTCGGCCGCTACTAACTCGTAACTGCAACATTCTCGAATCATGAAGGACCGGAGCCGCGTGCGGTCCAGGGCCGTATAACAAAGGAAGGGGGGGGCACTAGCCTAGGCAAACAACAAGCATCACAAATGTTACATTCAGCTTTCGATTAAGGTTTCAGTCTTTCAAATTCAAATGTAAAGTTTGACCATGTAAGCCAGATAAAATGCTTTGCATTTTTATTGCCTCAGCATGATCTTCTTTGTCACATTTGCTGCTTATGGTGGAATTAAAAGAATCATACCGGCATGTTACCACCCATCCGCAAAGTACTGGCTAGACAGCTTGGCCATGTGGCTAGAATGTATTTGACGTAAGCTTATGGCCTCCACGTGCACAATGGTTGCAGGGATTCGGACTTTGCATAATATGACCGTGTGGGTTGTCTGAGGCAGGCAGAGACGTTACATCATGTTGACAGACACTTGAAAGACTGTTTAATTGAAATAATAGGGTATCGTGAGATTTAACATGGTCTGTAGGACAATGCAGCTTTCCTTAAACACAAAAAATTCTGCTGCTTATGACTGACTTATGCGGCGGAGCACACTTAACAGGAGGTGCTGTACTTTGCCAGAGGCGGTAATGCAGATAACATAATGTACAACTTATGAACATAAGTGCTTTGAAGTTTCTATACAAAATAGCACACCAAAGTGCTGAATGGTGCATTTAAGGAGAACCTTTAAGCATGATGATTCTTAGAGACGCTGCGATAGAAACACTACATAGCACCAGTCGGTTGACACTAGATTTTTACCTAGATCTCTTAGATACCTTCATAAATGTTCTGATGTGGGTGTATTTGTATTTTCTGTTTAGACTGAATTTGGTTCATCTGCATTATTTTAATAGATTGCGGGAAAGGTATACAAGTGAGCATGCAGAGAGCGAGGGAGACGCTTATTTCACATTACTGAATGATAGTAAATGGTAATAGGATGACATTCCTCGTTATAGCACATTCATCATGGTAGTCTGCAAACAAAATACAAGAAAACAGGAAATTGTGTCATCATTAGTTTGAAAGCCTCAGTGAAAAAAATTCTTGACAACCCTGTGACTTTTGATTAGACCTGTGATCGTTTGCACAATGCACAATCCTTGGATTAACTAATGTATTGCATTAACTACTATAGTGCACAATACTTACGTTTTGGGAGTTTCTTGTGGTTGCCAGAGTGCATTGTAGCAATTATGCATACAGCTACTGGATCTTTCTAGGAAATCACCAAAATATTGTGATTAGAGAGCTTTTAGGTGATTTGAAATACACTTACGAGGGGGTACCCAAAAGTTCCCGGAATTGTGTTTTAAAAAATTTATTTTTCAAGCTAGACATTCCAGACTTTAGTCCCCTTCAAAGTACTCTCCATGAGACTCAATGCACCTGTCCCAACGTTTGGACCAGCCCTGGAAGCAATTCCGGTAGTCATCCTAAGTGACGTCCTGTAGGGCTTCTTCCGTTGCTTCCTGGATTTGCTCAATCCCCTCAAATCTCATCCCTTTCAGCTTTAATTTCACTTTGGGGAACAAAAAAAAGTCACATGGAGCAAGATCTGGTGAGTATGGAAGGTGGGAAGCAACAACCATGTTGTTTTTGGCGCAGAACTGCCAGACTGACAAAGCATTGTGAGTCGGGGCGTTGTCCTGATGCAAAAGCCATTTCTTGGTGCGCCACTTGTCTGGACGTTTGCGCCTGATGCTTTCTCGTAGACGTCTCAGCACTTCGATGTAGAACCACTGGTTTACAGTCTGTCCCTGTGGAACGTACTCCATGTGGACAACTCCCTCAGTGTCAAAAAACAGGATCAACATGGTCTTGATGTTGGACTTGACTTGACGTGCTTTCTTGGGTCTCGGAGATGCGGGTGACTTCCACTGACTTGACTGCTGCTTTGTTTCAGGATCATAGCCATAAGTCCATGTCTCATCACCAGTGATAATTGTTGATAGAAAGTCTGGATCCTGTTCAAGCTGCTCCTTCATGTCTTGACAACAAGTGACACGATTTTCTTTCTGCACTTCGGTGAGAAGACGGGGAACGAATTTTGCAGAGATGCGCCTCATGCCCAAATCGTCAGTTAAAACACGTTGTACTGAGCTCCATGAAACGCCAGTAACTTGAACAAGCTCATCAGGTGTTCGTCGACGATCTTGGTCTATGGCTCCTTTAATTTTCTGAATGTTTTGATCAGTCCGAGCGGTTGAAGGTCTGCCAGAACGTGGTGCATCATCAGTTGTCATGTCCCCACTTTTGAATCGCGCGTACCATTCATAAACTTGAGATTTTTTCATGGCTTGATCATTGTAGGCTCTGTTTAACATTGTCACAGCCTCAGCTGCAGTTTTTCCGAGGAGAAAACAGAATTTACCATTACTGCGCTCCTCTTTCAAGTCCGCCATTTTCTCGTCAAAATCAGCTCAGTCAAAAATCACACGTTCTCATCAACAGCCCCTTAAATAAGAGCAAACACAAGGAACTCATTCACGAAAAAAATTATGCTTGAGTGCATTTTATTTACAAGACTTTTAAAGTTTATGAGACGAAAATTTAAGTTTAATCAGTCAAGTATTTTCGGAATTACAGCACAATTCCGGGAACTTTTGGGTACCCCCTCGTATACAGCCTCCTCTGCCTACAAAGCTCAGATTGCCTCCAGGTGACTTTGAACGTTAAAATATTAACTCTCCCGCCCTGTTTGATTGACTTAGCTCTACTGACCTTCTTTTTTAATAAAAATATCTCAAGACATAATATTTCAAAACCAATGATGATGTCGATGCAGAAGCAGAGCAGTGGCTGAACTCTAGAAGTAGAGTATTATATTCCGAGACTTGAAGGTAAAAAAAAGAGGAGAAGAAAAGTATCACTGCTTACGATGACTACTTAGAGGTACAATAAACTGTATGCAAAATTTGAAACTCCCATCTTTACTCTTTCTTAGGACAATGATTTGTAGATCCATCCTCATAGAGGTTAGCCCTGTTGGGCATTGATCTTGAGAAATGAGGCAACTGATAAACACTATGCACGGTTCAGACTGTTTCTTTTTATCACAGGTACTTGTTTTGGTACCTACCAGAGAGCTAGCCCAGCAAGTGTTAGAAGTGTCCAATGAATTTGGTAGATCCTCTCAACTGCGCTCTGCCTGTGTTTATGGTGGAGCTCCCAAGGGACCACAGCTGCGTGATCTTGAGAGAGGTGAGGAATGTGTAATGTTTGGTAAATGTTAGCTCACTGTGCATGCTTAGTAATAGAGCCATATGGCTGCCAGTCTTTGCAAATTTTAGTAATTTATTATGTTCACCCCAGAGTGTCGTTTTTCAGGAAATCGAATTGTGATTGGAAATTATAAAAGTTTTTTCTTCCAAAAGGGTGCAGTATTTTTGTGATATTTTTCTTTTGTGTCCAAACCTGAAATCATTCCTGCCTCCTGGGAATGATATTGTGATTGCTTGAACTAGGGACTTTTTAAGCTTTAAATTCAGATTCGGCATGGTCAAATTAGGGGAAAAGTGTGAAATTTTTTTTTGGTTTTTAATACTGTTGCCATGGCAACGCCGCCATCTTGAATTTTGTGTCTTGAAAATTAGCTATTTTCAAAAGCCTAAGGCTCCTAGAGTATTGAATGTAATCATTTCAGATTTTGTAAACTTATAAAGTAGCTCTATAAAAAAGATAAAATGCATTTGTGTTTTGTTTATTTTTCATACAAAGTCTGTCACAAATTTTTTGAAATAATGTGTGTTGATGGATGTGTATTTTTCTCAATTTTCCACCCAACATTCAACTTCGTTTCAAAAACATGACCAAAATAAAGAAAAGTGGATGCATTTTATCAAAACCTATGGTGTGGGGAATATATATGTCAAATCTAAAGTCAATCGGTTTAGAAATAAGAAAGCCTTAGGTAAAAGAGTGGAAAAAAAGAACTTTTTGAGAAAATCGCAATTGAAGTTTTCATAGCGCGCTTATACAAGGCTAAGATGACCATCTAGAGGTGCCCTTTCAGGGCATAAAACGGATGTTTCTGGCCAGAAAGGTTATTTTTGTCATAGCAGAAGAGGTCAAAGTGTCTAAAAAATACCAAAAACCCAATTTCGATATTTTAACCCCTACACCCCCTTTTCAGAAGGCGCAACCCCCC
>JAWQUT010000096.1:1688090-1771464 GCA_033807755.1 Ellobium chinense
TATTCTGATTTTATAGGAACTATTTAAAATTGCATATTTTTATGCCAGGTGCTATTGGCATCTTCATACCTGTATGGAGGGAGTACAGACCAGCGAACTTGACATGCGGACCAATTTACCCAACTTTACACACCAATTACTCAAGAACAGCTCAGCCTATCTGCATAAATTTAGCATCAGTGAAAAGCTCAATCTATCCCCTTCAATTTCATATCACTAACATTACATCTCATTGCGTAATAGCCCCTGTTAAAGACCAAGGGGTAGGCATCGCACTGCCTGCCTCGCCATGGCTTTCCTTTTGCACCCGTACTGTGTTTACAAATGGTAGTGTTGTCTGGATGGCATTTTTCAGTGATCAAAACTTCTTGTTGGTTCTAAGAATCATGCGCTTGAGAGAGATGAGTGGACAGAGATCATGTGGCAAATCTCCCGAAGTTTCTACGTTGTCTCTGAGAAAAATACGGCATATCAAATGAGCGAGGATGAGTGTTTAAATAATGAGACTAACATTCAATTTGTCTAATGGAAAGTGACTAGACATGTCTTGGAGTCTTAGACGTGCCATGAAATCCCATTGTTAGCGTGTAGCACTAAAATTTGTCAAGTTCAGTGCTGATCAAAGGAAAAGATAGATACTATACTTTTCAAAGTACGGATAAGGCACATCTTCTACAAAACCTTTACTTCTAGACTAGACAGAAAGTTTGGGGAGAGGGTATGAGGCGGTAGAGGAGAAAGGAAAGGGAAAGGAGAGAAAGTTTTGGAAAGGGGAGAAGTTTTGCCTACGGAGTGGCATTATTGAATTGTCACTTGTCAGTCAGGCATAGATCCATATCTATTGATCTTATAGGATAAAATGTATGATATGGTAGTTTCACTTTGTCAGTGAGAGATGTTATAGATTTCAGACTATCAGTTGGAGGCATAGCCTTTGATAGTAAGACAGATTATGCGGAAAGCATTGTAAGTAATAATTGTGTAAGTTTATCTGTTGCTGTATACCTTTGGGGAATGTTTGGACTTGACTAATTCGAGTTTGCCAAATTTTGAAAGACCAATATTAAACTATAAATCCAGGTCTGAAAGATTTGTTTGGAAAGGGGAGGGCGTGGGACCGTGATTTCGACATACTTGTATTTCGAGGAATTTGTGTTTGACTTTATTATCCACTTCGTAGATTTAAGGTCTTGGAAGCTTAATCTACTCCCTCCTCCCTCATAAATGATTTCAAATTCATCTTAAGATCCTTAACTTCATTTTTAAAAAAAAAAATGGATTTAGATCTAGGCACGTCTAGCACTCGGAGAGTCCTGGAATGCAAAATTATTCCGTTTCCCGTCCATACACTGAAAGTATTTTCTTTAATCACGGGTGATTAACGTGTAAAGTTTCAGAATTAAGATATAATATTGCTGCAGTAAAGTAAACTATGGACGCATGCTTTCTTTCACTTGATTTCCATCCATCTCTTTCTATTTGTGTTTCTCTCTCTGTCTCTCTCTCTCTCATTTTCTCTTTCTCTCTCTCAATGACAAGAAATCAAAGAAGGGGAAATGCTAGGCTGGCCCCCCCCCCCCCCCCCCCCCCCCNTCACTGTTTGTAGCAGCTGACTGAAATTGCACATAGGTGTTGACATGGTATATGAAAATGGCACTGTTTGTTTTTCATGCTTGAAACAGGAATTGGGATCATGGGGTGAAGGAGAGGGGTATGGATTCCACAAAGTAATCATGTAAGTCTGTACATAACGGAGTAGACTAGACTTTATCTCAAGAAAATATACAGATCAAAACAACACACACAACGAATGATACACAAATCTTAGTGTCTTCCATTCCGAACCAAAGATAAACAAAGCAAGCCAGACGTAGCCGTGGCCTTGTGACGTCACCGAGAGAGAGTGAGCGGGGAAAAAAAAGGGGGGGNGGGGGGGGGGGGGGGGGAGGAGAGGAATGCAGTCACAGCCAGTCAAGGAATGAGCACAAGATTTGACTCGCAAAAAAGCGATTAGCATGCGTGTAGTCTTATTAGGGTGGCCTGTAGCGATTGCAATATGTAATTGAATGGGTATGAGCCATTGTCGTAAGGTCGACCACAAAAAGTAACCAAAAGAGCTAATTTTAAAAGTAGTTCCTCACACATTTTGACTTTTCTCTCAGCATTAACTGGACAACACACGATACGACTGACACGGCAAACAATTATGTAATTTCTGATCATTCACACAGCACTATTTTAAAAAATACAAACACTAACAATTAGAGAAGCCTTTATTGGTCAATATTCTGCAGTTACACACAAAAAAAAAGTCATATTTTAACAGATTATGAGCGCAGTGAAACCACCACTATAGGCATGATCCTTTTAAATACACAGTAACAAGGGTGAAACATGGATGATTCTAACCCTATTGGCATACTTCAAATCAGAAACACATTTCCTATCTGCTGCTGTCTCCTGGATGTCTCTAGATAATAATTATCACGTGCTTTTGTTCACTTGGCTCAAGTAAAGTAATGCAGTGATTCTTCAAAGTAGGTGGGGGTCCCTGTGGTTGACCTTTTGACAATGTCTTGTATAGAAGAGACCTGGTTGCACAGATATTGTAGTTTGTCTTATTAGAGAAACAGTGGTCAGCTCTAAGTTTCTATATTTTAAATATAATTGGGCAGAAGATTGATTAAATAGCGCTTTTTTTAATACAAACTATTCATTTTTGCATTCAATTCCAATGTTTTGTCCAGACCAAGTGATTCACCCTTTAAATTTCAAATGACCTCTACAAATACATTGGGCACATGCCAATCTCCCCTTCTTTCCTGCACTTCAAAGTTGCCAGGAATGCCATTCTTCCGAGACTTCTCGGAAATCCGAGAATATCGGCAGCCCCAAGAATGCCAACCGAGAACCCGTGATGACTCTCAGTAAAAGAAACTTCCCGAGATCCGAAATTTTATCGGAAGTTTTGGTACGACCGTCGTACAGGTAGATCATCATTCACAATCGATATGATAGATATAGGCGTTTGTTTCCTCAGATTTATGACATGGAGTGAATGTCTCCCTCACCTGACATGGCCTGGAGAAAACACACATCTTTGCTTTGGTTGCTGTATTGCCCATTTCAGTTTTCGCGAAGGCGAGTTTATCGGAACACCCAAATATGTTCATTATCATTTTGAAAACACTTTAAACTAGTGATATTACAGGAGAAAGGTTTGTGATTGGCAAGAGTATGTGCATTACGAGAGGTTGGGGCTCGTATGGAGGATGGCAGTGATTGGCGAAAGCACATGAATTCCTAATAGTCTTCAAAGATGCCTACTCTCCCACATTTTGCAAGAATTTCCTGCAGACTGGCAAATTTTCCACATACTACCAAAAATTCCCTATGACTATGACCCACCAGTGTCAAACTAATGCTGTCAGCCAATGTGTCCAGTATGATTAGCAAACTTCACCTCATGCAGAGCCAGTGAGCTTTGTTAGTAAAGGAAAGTCATTCAGTATTGTTCATAAATTAAAAGATGCCTGTCACGGCTTTTTAGATGTCTTAAGGGTAACATGATAAATTTATAATTATAGTAGTGTATTTTTTTTTATCTAGAGAGCTTTGATGTTTGCCTGTTTTGTCAAAAATTATAATGAATTTAAACAATGCTAATGACAAGGTTGCGGAAAATTAAGATACCAGAAGGAAAATTTACAGTGTGAACTTTAGCAAATGATGCTAAAAAAGAGCTGACAACAACCCAGTTTCTCTAATCTCTTCCAGTGATCTGGTCTGTTGAATGGACTGTTCGTCACATAATGCTAGCAATAAAAACTGTAGGGGATTCTACTCTGTGAGTTACCTCAATGTGAAATCGAAAGTCATTTGTGCCACTTAAAAGACTCCAAAAGACCCCTAGTTAGTTGACCTTTACTGTTAGGCGCTGAACCATTGAACTGAGCATAGGAGTAAGTCTGCACCATGAATTGTTGAGCCATATAATAAATGAAGGAAAATAAAACGTAAAGAAACCTGATAGCCTCTGCACAAATATGAATACTAAACCCTTCAGGTACGGATAAATGATCTGACAATTCACTGATGACACGTACATGGAAATCAAAACCCAGCAATTTTCCTAAATAGTTAAACCTTGTGACTGTTACTATTCATTGTGAAGTAATGCACTCAAAGTACATTGATGATAACTTTTTTTGGAAATTGACCAAACATTAAATGAATGGATTGTCACATTTCTAAGCACATAGTTGTTGCAAGAAATAAAACTATAATTTTTACACAGTCATAATCTCAGGTTGGAAAGTAGTAGAGTTTGGTTGTCTCTTAAATCATTAGCAAAAATTTTTGGTAAAGCAAGTTTCAAAATAGTTTAGATCTTATTCTGATAAAATGTAACCATACGTTTTTCAAATTTGTCTATGTGGGACCATTCACATTGGGTAAATATACAGGTTGTGGGAGGGTACAAAATATGTTTTTGAAATTGGCTTAGATCTAGTACCAATAAAGTGTAACTATAAAAATCAATTTGGCCATAAGCCAGACAAATAAAGGTTTACATGCAACCATTTGCACCAAATGAATTCAGCTTTTCTAAGTCTAGAAAATGTATCTATAGTGGGACCCACTTAAGTGGGACACCCGCTTAAGGGAGACGAATGCCTGCGGGAACGGAATTTTTGCTATTTAAATATATACATGTGAGCGGGACGGCAACCTGCTTAAGCGAGATGACTTGGAACCAGATTTCTGACATATACACGCTGTTTTTGACAGGGTTGTTGCAAATTGTTACTATCGTGCTGTGTCTCAGTGCTTGATTACCTTTGCCCATCAGCTGAAAATCTGAGAGCTACAAAGAAGCTTGTAACGACGATCCCGATTACCCCATTACGTTATGTGAGAATGATTGACACTACCTCCATATAGCCTCTTGTCAGGGTGTTGACCCTTTGATGGATGAATCAGAGCGGACATCCTAGCCGCTGGTCATTTAACCCGCACAAGCATCAACAGATCAAGATTAAGTACGCCCTGCCCCCTGTCAGCCACACTTTATCCTTTCATCAGCTTGGGCAATGATTGACACTTACGAGCCTTACCTGCGCTATTGCACAACACTTGGCCGGGGTGTCGTTCACATAGGCATGACCATCATTTGTGTTTTGCTTAAAGACTTTTTGACATACGCCACTCCTGTCTCACTCTGGCCAGATGTGGAGCGAGAAGTGTGAGCCTTATCTTTGCCGGTGTTTACAATCATGTAAATTCGATCCCACATTAGCTTCAATCACATGAATGGGGGGCAACAAACATCTCGACTTCAGAGATGTCAGACCTCTCATATTCTCTCCAGTTTTATTTTAACATGTCTCCTTTCTTTCCCTCTGATGTAGACATGTCCTAGTCTTTGAAAGAAATCGTTTCTTTCATCCTTAATTTTCGAAGGAGAGCTTCATTAGTTGGGCAACGTTTGTCTATTATTATTAACAATGAACTAGCAGGAAGGGTATAAAAACGCAGTGGGAAGGCCTAGGTGCTTCATTAAAGCCAACCATAAATCCCGTTCCCCGCAAAGAATGACTAATAATATGCTCTGCAAGTCTTCTGAAAATGCAGTTGGATTGCATTAAGTTTATTTTAAACAGTACAGACACAATTTAAATCTGTCTCCGTTGTCACACCTTACTAGTAACAAGTAATGATTATCCCTTAACTTGAGTGAAGCTCTCAAACTATCTAAGAAATCACTTTGTAATGGATAGTCCGCCTAAGCTGGACGCCTGCTTAAGGGGGACAATTTATCGGGAACGGAGCTGTCCTGCTTAAGCTGGTTCCACTGTATTTTAATTTAAATTTGGCTTAGATTGAATTCCGATCTATAGAATATTTATAGAACTACAGGTCTAAGTGGAACCGGGTGAAAAAGATTAGATTTTCAAAGTCGATACAGAACCTCTCTATTTAAAATTGACAGAGATTTAATTCTAAAAAAAAAAAAATGAAGCTGCACATTATTCAGATTTGTCATAAGTTGGAGAAATTCCATAGAATTAAAGGTCCAAGTGGAACTGATGTGAAAAGTCAGGTTTTCGAAGTCAATACTGTTTACAGCAGTAGGTGAAAAAAGCATAGAAGTCTACAATGTCTATAATGCGATTGTCACGCCACAAATATCATCATACAGCATAACACAGTAAACACGCTGGCCTATTTACCTGTCTATGAAGACTGCATCTGGGTCAGCCAGTGGGACAGTGTGTTCATTCGACACAGCAAGTTGCCTGTTGAACCATACAGAGGTTCAGAGGTCACAATAATGGGAGAGATCATTTCAAATTATTGTTGCTTTCTTAAAATTTTTTTCTTCTGTGTTCCAGTTACTCAAAATCACCATGGGAGAAAAAGAAGGGATATGGGGGTATAAATTTGGTTTCATAATGCCAATCTGGCAACCCTTGTCTGCAAACTTCACATGTTTATCTGGACAGTAGGTGACATGCCTGCGCAGTGAGCCACAATAATAAAAAAAAATGGAACACATCAGTTAGAGTGTTTCCCTGTAAACCAATTTTTTACAAAAAAAAATACTAAGACATCTGCTTTAGTCACAAAATCTTAAAAAGGACTGCCACTAGAGCAAAAGGAACTTGCATACGAACTTATACGCAGTTCTGGGTTGAAATCTTTTTCAAAAATCAAGCAAAATGTTTTATTTTTATATTTGATATATATACGTGCATAATGTGGTCACTCACATTGGCTGAGGCTGTTGTAAAAGTTCAAGGTGACGAATTGATAGTGGAGTGACTTTCCTAGTTTGGGCACAGCTAGTTATTTCCTGGTACAGTGCTTGTTGAATTTAATGCTTGATTTAGGGGAACAATGGGTATTTTTTTTTTCCAGCCCGATCGCCAGACTTTGATGTGGAGTGCCACGTGGCCCAAAGAAGTTCGCCGGCTTGCAGAGGAATTTTTGAACGACTACATCCAGGTGAACATTGGTGCCCTGCAACTCACTGCAAATCACAACATCCTGCAGATCATTGATGTGTGCATGGATCATGAAAAAGAGGAAAAGTAAGATTTAATTCCAAGCCTGTGCTCTAAAATTTTATAGCATGAAACAAAAAATGCGCATGAATACTGTGTATGGTTAAAATCAAATTGGTAACAAGTTGGGCCAAGAGAGAGAATCAAATTATCAAGTAAATAAATTGTTAGAATAGTTAAGAGCAGTTCTTTGTCCTTAATACTTGACAGAAATGTTTTCAGGATAAACGGTAGGCTCTGGTTGTCAATAGCTCATTTATGCAATGATACAATGTTGAGTTGCCTACTAAATGTGTGAATTATGACATCTGCAGGCTTGTCAAGCTGCTGAATGAGATCATGCAGGAGAAAGAAAACAAGACCCTAATATTTGTTGAAACAAAACGGAAAGCTGATGATATAGCTCGGAGAATGAAGAGGGATGGGTAAGTTCTGTTAGAAAGGATTGTTTATGTGTCTTGTTCGAAAGACTCCTTTTGTGTACAGTATAAAGCCACTCTCTGAGTACAGCTAGTTTCTGTAATTGCGTTTCCTAGCCTGTAGACACTTCGAATTTGTAGGAAGCTTGCTCCATCTCGATTACCTGATTAATGAAGCTTCTGTTTTTGTCCAGTTCCATCCACTAAGTTAATTTCAAAGTTATATGCACCTAAAAATTCATTTAAGAAATACAGCATGCAGGACAGATGGTAGGTATATATTTGTTAAAGAGAAATTAATTTTTAACATTTTTGGACAAATTTAGACTCATACAAAGAAAGGATGTTATTTTGAGAAAGTTATAGAGAAACAAAAAATAAATGATGAATGATGTTTGTAACAAAACTAATGGGTACAATAAATGAGTGTGAATTTAGGATATAAACTCAGTCAAGTGTTGGCTACTCATAATCATGAGCAGAAATTCTCATCAGCGGCTGATACTTACTCTTGAGGTGTATAGCCAAGGAAATTACGTCTGTGCCTCATAACCTATTCTGATCTATTAGTTTCCTTAATTAGCACTTGTTGAAGGATAGGATATCATCAGTCTGTATAGTTTCTGGAAGAAGTCGGTAGAAAAGGAATCTGAGAAAGAGAGTGGCAGTCATCAGCCAATAACCTGGTCAACACTCAATCTTTGAGATGGCTCAACCATGTCATCACACTGAGTGTCACAAATGGAACAAGTCTTCAGTCCCTTTCAGACTCAGCAATGACAAGCATTGTTGGAGACCTTTGATAAATGTGTATTTCTACATCAAATAATTACCCTTGTCAGCAGTCACAATCGAGAGAACAATTCATCAAACAAAGCAGTGATGCCACTTTGCCAAGAATTCTCAGAAATCTAAAAATATTGATGGCTTAAAGAATGCGATCCAAAGACTATCTAAGAACTTGGGACAGCTCTCAGAGAAAAGAAATTTGAAGATCCAAAATTTTATTGGAAGTTTCTGCATGGCCGCTGTATTGATATCTTATGATTAATGTAGGTCACATCACCATGACTGTCATAAATTAGAACTGATAAAAAGTCGCTTCAGTCTCATGAGACTGGCATTTCAGAGATTCCATGCTGTTGTAGAAGCCGTTATTTTTGCTTTGAAGACGCATTTGGAGAATAGAATCCAAATGGGACATACAAATGCGGTAGTTACACTATCCAATATCAACTTTCTTCTTTGAACATAATCTTATAAGCCCAGCTTAGACAGTTCAATCTTGCATCTTGTCTTTCTCACAGACTAAATCTAGATCTTAGTAAATATGCTGAGCATGAACTGTGACTGAGAGCAAGCAAGTCGTCTAAGCAGCAAAACTTTTTAGGGTCACTCTGTCCGTCTAGGAATATCCCAAAGTGTGCCTGTTCCTCTCTAACCCCAAGTCAAACACATCATGGAAGAACCACATAATTTTGCACAAGTTTTCCTAGCCTTTGTATCAGTCACTCTCTGACCCTGAGAAAGACAGATTTCAATGACTAGTGAGAAGAGTAAAAATAGATTACATTTATCCAACCTCATTTGCTGCCTCAGCAGATGAGGCTGTGTAAATATCACCTATTTTTACTCTTGCAATTTAGGGATTGGCAAATCTTCCTTTCTGTGTGGTATAATTATGTCAGTGCTTCTTCACTGTTTAAGAAATAGCTTTATTTCTGTTTTGTTTAAGAAACACCTTTAATTAGAGCCTCTTAATTGCCTCTTTAAAAGTAGAGGTTTTAGACTAAAAGTATAAGTCCATGCAAATTCCCGCAAAGCCACCGGAAGTTCAGACAATTTCATAATAAGTGAGTGGCTTCCTTGTATTTTTACATTTGTGCCATGGGAGTCAGCTCTTATTGCTTTATTTTACGAAGCATGATTTGGCCTTTGAGCTATCTTGAACCGTCCCTGCCCAAATATGATAAGCATAGGTTGGTCTGGCTGTACTGGATCAAACGGTACTTCATATCGTTGATAGATTTCTGTTTGTATTACAGATGGCCTGTTCTTAGTATTCATGGAGACAAATCTCAGCAAGAAAGAGATTGGGCTTTAAACGGTGAGTAAATTTCTCTGAGAATGATTGTATGGCCCACAATCATTTTGTTGTCCATTATAAGTACAAATTTTTACTTTATATTATATGTAAAAGTATTCCACTGTGGTGTCAATGCATATACACAAGTGCTTTTTAGAAGAACAAAATGCTGCTAATGTTGCAAGAGTGATGAATAGCATATATAGGAAACAGAGCTGTCTAACAGGTTTTCCTTCTGTGACCACCTGCAACACTGCCATGCTGATCACCAGAGTTGTTAATGTGAGTACTTGTAATTGTACTCTTAGTACTCATTACCTTCATTTTATAGTGAGTAGAGTAATTACATTTTTACACAGGTTAGTAGCTTAGTTAGTTAATAACAAAAATTCTGGTAATGAGTGCATATACACTTATAATTACCGCTACTTATTTTCCTTCCATTAACAATGGGCTCCCAGGTGGTTCCCTTCGTCAATTTGAGTTTCTTGCTTCCGCAAATAGTGTGTGTTCAGTCAAATGATCATGGCCTCCAGGTGAAGCTTACTGCTGACTTTTGACTCACAGATGATCAGTGTAATTACATTCACCAAAAAACAATATGTCTATAAAACTCCCAATTACACTAATATCATCTCATTTCTCCAGGGGCATAGTGAGGGTGAATTTTTTGGTGAGATAGCACTTACAGCCAATACGTGATAGCACTTACAGCCAATACATGAATTGGGGTGGGGTTGAGGGGTGTGGGCACAAGTTTGTATGTGCTTTCAAATGTTGCAAATAATGCTGCTATTTCTATTGCATCAGACATTTCTTGCCCCTGCTAGAACACACATCAATTGCTATATTTGTCTTTATGAGCATGTGAAGATATGGGGCAAAAAAATATCATTACGTGTCTATAAAGACTGCCATTTCACGTTACAGTACACATAATACTACGCAATGCAATGTGATCCCAGTGAAATTATCATCAAGCTACGATGACACCAATCAAACACACTACAGCGATACGTTTTTAATTAACAACAACAACAGAAATATTTAAGCCTACGTCATCAATTGGAGGCTGCCTGGCAAGGCTGGGGCTCAGCATACATAATATCGGTGCATAACAGCAGCCAAGGCTTATGGTCAGCTCTATATGGAGCATGGAAAAAAGACATTTTTGGGGCTAAACTTATTATTTGATGACCCAGATCTTGTTCATCAAACCTGTGCTTTTGTGGGGTATTCCCACAACATCAATGTAATCCATAGATCTATCTCATATGCCGAATTCTTCGCTCGGGGAGTGGGAAAAAAGATCTGTATAATCTTAGCATGAACCCATGCTCAGGCCTACCCTGTTATTAAATATAAATTTCAATGTGCACTGATTCATTATTAAGTTATCATTTCATTAATGAGGTGGACCTGGACATTTAAGTATTCCTTAGTAATTAGCATATACAGTAGAACCCACTTCAGCGGGACACGCGAAAGTGGGACATCTGCTTAAGGGAGACGAATGCTTGGGGAAAGGAATTATTGCTATTTAAATGTATACATTTGAGTGGGACGGCAAAGAGCCAGATCTCTGTAATATACACTATCGTGCTGTGTCTCAGTGCTTGTTTACCTTTGCCCATCAGCTGAAAACCTGAGAGCTACAAGTACAATGAATATTGTACCGTTGGTCCCGATTGCCCCCCTTACGTTACGTGAGAAGTGATTGACACTACCTCCCCATAGCTTCCAGTCAGGCAGTTGACCCTTCGGCGCGTGCATGCATGCATGGATGAATCAGAGCGGGCATCCTAGCTGCTGGTCATTTAACCCGCGCAAGCATTAATGGATCAAGATCAAGTTTAGTAAGCCCCGCCCCGCCCCCTGTCAGCCACACTTTTATCCTTTCTTCAGCTTGGGCAATGATTGACATTTACGAGCCTTACCCGCACTATTGCATAACACATAGGCATGACCATTATTCATCTTGTGTAAAGGCTTTTTGACACACGCTGCTTGCGTCGCGCTCTGGCCAGATGTGGAGCGAGAAGTGTGACGTGTATCTTTGCTGGTGTTTATGATCATTTAAATTCGATCCCACATTAGCTTTGATCACTTGAATGGGGGGCCGCAAACATCTCGACTTCAGAGGTATTAGACCTGTCATATACTCTCCAGTTTTATTTTAACATGTCTCCTTAAAAGAAATCGTTTCTTGAGCACTGACCGTTACTGAAAAACTTCAAGTCCTTGACGAACTTGACAAGCCAGGCATGAGCATGAAAATGCAGTTAGACTGCAATAAGTATACTTTAAACAGTACAGATACAATTTAAATCTGACTTTGTTGTCACCTCCCTAGCAACAAGTTATGATTATCCCTTAACTTGAATGAAACGCACAAAGTATTTAAGAAATCACTTTATAACGGATAGTTCGCCTAAGCGGGAACCCTGCTTAAGGGAGACGATTTGTCAGGAACAGAGCCGTGGGTTTCACTGCATATATCATTAGCGACGTGATTCTAACGCCCAAGCGCCAAAAACTTCGAAAATTAGTTGGTAAACCCTCTGTATAGTACACACTTTAATACACATTGTGTTAAAATCCTGGGTTCGAAAGAATGTTGTAAAGTGTTCTAATGTTTGAATAAATCATTCGCCCATATCCAGGACTTCCCAGTTTCGACGCAATTCAACCGCTCAGACGCCAGGTGGGCTGCTTATGACGCATGGGCGATTGAATCACGTCGATTTATTGATTGGGAGTGGAGTCTACCTGGTGCGTGGGCGGAGTCAACAGTGTGACCGTCGCCAGTGTGGGGCGGTACTTAACAATAACGCCAAAAGAACGTTTCTATCTTTAAAGAGATCTCCTCAAATCATATCGCATTAATGACCAGAATGTCTAATCTGGACGATGAAATCAAAGAAAATGTTAATGCCGCCGAAACCGAGTCGGTAAGTTGTGGTGAAAGGTACTGACGAAGTAAAGATTAGAAAGTCTGCTTTAATGATTGACAGCCAAGGTGGTCTGAGTTTCTTTTTCGGAACACTCTTTGGTCGATGGGTGTATAAATTTGGGATACTGATCAAGAAATTTATTTCTTAGTTCATTCTGATGGTGCACTTCTTGGAGTATGCATCATTCTTAAATCATGGATCCACTGAGCAGAGCTGGGAAGATACTCAAACTGTCACTCGAAAAAAGCAACGCACCAACATCATCAAATAGTACTTCGTGTCCAGCAAAGTTTAATCTTTCTCCTGGGACTACCGATACAATTCTTGAAAACGTTATTCTCAATGATACAGAGGATTTGGATATCAATGTGGATCTATTCAACATTTCATCAGACCAGTCGCTACTGACTTCAACACCCAAAGGAGAGCAACGTTCAGAGGAAGCATTATGTCCTGTCCTTGCAGCTAAACAACCGCCCAATTCTCTACCCGCAAACCTTTCAGCATCTCCCGTAACTTCTGATCCAGCACTTCAAGGTACTGCCGCCGAGTTATATCATCCATCACAGGATCCCACGACTTCTTCTGCAGACGTGACGATTGAAATTGAGGATGTAACTACTGCCACTGTTAATTCTGAGCCACAAGAAATTGCAGACGCTGCTTTTCTTGAAAATGTTACAGCGGATGAAGAATCAATCCACAAAACTCCAAAACGCCAAAAATTGGGTCCTAAAGAGTGGAAACAAAACAAAAGAAAAGAACACCGTCAGAAAGGTCAATCCTACATCTCCCAACGGGGAAAAGAGATACCAGCACGTGAAATGAAAGCGCCTTGCTCATGCAAATCCCAGTCAACGAAATGTCGGGAATTCACCCACGAGGACAGGGTAGCAATCTTTGAATATATATGGACCCTAACAGATGATGCTAAAAGGGCTTTCATCAACGGACTTATTCAACAAATTCCAGTGAAACGCAGGAGGGTGTCTACGGATTCCCCAAGCAGGCTTTGGACTCTTCAGTTTAATTTGAAACGGATCACTGGTGACATTCTCCCCGTGTGCAAATCAATGTTTTTGAATACTACTGCACTTACACAGTGGTTTATTCGAAGCTGTTTCCAAGAAAATTCTCAGGATTTGGAGACCGAAGCTCCACGATCATCATACTATAAAAGAGCAGATGATGACAAACTCTTTCTTCAGAATGAATTCTTCGAGAAACTGAACAAGATGCCGTCACACTATTGCCGGCAAAATACAGGTAAACTGTATCTAGAATCCCACTTTCAAAGTCTGGCAGAACTTTATAGGGAGTACAAAACTAAATGTGAAGAGGAAAATCGGAATGTACTCTCTCTGACAACATTCAAGGAACTTTTTCATAAGAGCAATCTTTCATTACATGTTCCTCGGAAAGATCAATGTGATGTGTGTGTTTCACATCAGGAAGGAAATTTGCCTCAAGAGGTTTGGGAAAAACATATCAAATCCAAAGAGCGAGCCAGAGAAGAGAAGGAACATGACAAGAAGCAAGCCCAAAATTCCATTGATGGGACAAGAGTATGCGCAGTATGCATGGATTTAGAAGCAGTTCTGCTAGCGCCGTCCTTGAAAGCATCCGCACTGTATTACAGGACCAAATTAGCAGTGCATAACTTTACTCTATTCAATTTGGTCACCAAAGACGTTAAGTGCTACGTTTGGCATGAAGGCGAAGGAGCACTGACTGCCAATGAATTCTCATCTTGTGTTGTACACTTCTTGGAGGAGAATGTTGCCAAATATGATAAGTTTATCATATACAGTGATGGCTGTACGTACCAAAATCGCAATGCCATCCTCTCTAGTGCAATCAGTGACTTTTGTGCCAGAAGAAACAAAATTGTTGAACATAAATACCTTGAAAAGGGGCACACTCAAATGGAGGTGGACAGCACACACAGTTTAATCGAAAGGTCTCTGAAAAACACCCTCATCTATGTGCCCATGGACTATGTGAACATTTTTAGGAAGGCGAGACAAAACCCATCTCCATTTGATGTTTGCCTTCTGGACCATTCTTTTTTCAAGGATTTTTCAAAGACAGGGCTGTATAAAAGTATCAGACCTGGCCGTGGTAAAGGAGATCCGGTTGTTACCGACATTCGTTGCCTTCGGTACACTCCGGACAAAGTCATCCAATACAAACTGAATTTTGACGGTGAATGGGCTACTTTACCCCTACCACGAGGACAAAACAGTTCTTCTGTTCCAGAGGCACCAATACAACTCTATTCAGATCGCCTGAAAATCCAGCAATCAAAATATAAACACCTACAAGAGCTTAAGAGTGTTATTCCCAAAGACCATCATGCCTTCTATGACAATCTCAGACACTAGAAGAAGAGAGATTCCATGAGCCAAGATAATTATGTGAATATGACACTGTTGTCGTCTTCCTTGTCAATTTTATTAGATGTATTTTATTTCCTTCTACAATCGACTTTAAAATGCCAAGGGTTATAAGGAGCGTCGATGGAAAGAGGATAAATAAACAAGAGGAACCAAGAGATGAAAAAAGGAAAAAAGAGAGAGAGAGAAAGAGAGTGAGTGTATGTGTGTGTGTTTGTGAGAGAGAGAGAGAGAGGGAATGGGGAGACATAGAATGGATGGCAAAAGGGGTCAACAATTGTGTGGAAGTCGTGTCAGGAAAACATTTCGTTAGCTTTAGTTTTTAACTATGCTAGTCTCATCACTTTCTTGGAAATTACATTCATTAATAAATCGTTATGTTTGTTTGATTCTCAACACAATATTTTGACTGATAAAGACGAATGTAAATTATTTTCACATTAGTTGTATTTTCTTTTCTTACAATAAACTTTTTATATCCATGGAGTAGATCGTTGATCTCTTTCTTACTCTCAACACTCGCATACTTTTTGAATAAATGAGTAAGTGAGTAAATGAGTGAGTGAATGAATGAGTGGGTGAATAAATGGTGGAATAAAAGAATGGAGCGATTGTATTGATTCACTTAAATGCTGTCATCAGTATATAACTGGTCAAGCGCCCAAGCGACGACTGGTGTTCGCAGAGCGGCATTGATCGAAGTGATTCAAATGCCTAAGCGCCAAGATTGACGCCTGTGCGGTTGAATCACGTCGATCCAAGTAGATCTCAAACGTCCATGTGCAATATATTATGCAACACATAAAAATTTATTGAATTTTCATTAGTACTATAGTTCAATACCATTTCAATTCATATCATCTGAATTTTGGACTCATAGGTAGAGAAAAGAAGAAATGAAATAGTTTTTATCTTTTCCTGTAAATTTGACTCCGCACACTTGGGCGGCTGAATCACGTCGCTAACGATATATCTTTGTCCATGCACTAAGGGCATACTTTAAATCGAGGTTCTATGTATCATATGCCATTGTCATGAAAAAAGTATACATTGTACATACCGAGGACTGGTGAATAAGCACGTGTGAAAATCATACTTAGTAAAGAGGTATACTTATTGATAAAGCTAATAACTTATTATCGAGGTGTCACTGTACAATACATAAGTAAGTCGAACTTCTTGACTTCTCTTCTGCATGTAGCTGATTAGTGGGAAAGTTCAAATTATTGATTAAGTCAAAATATTAGCCAGATAACCTTGGTCATTTTTTATATAAAACAAAGAAGAGAAATCAATAATGGCTTCAATCTTCAAAGGGAAAAAAAAATGGCATTAGGTCATCAGAATTATTCACAAACCTTGTGTCAAGTTTCAGTGAATTTTGGTTTATCAACTACCGAGATATAGGAGTATAAAGAGGGGCAAACTTTTCTGAACGGACTATTGTATCTCTAACATTACAATTTGTCAAGTTCAGTGCTGACTAGAGGAAAAGATAGATAATATACCTAGACTATCAAATTACTGGTAAGGCTGATTTTATAAAAGACATCTACTTCTGAACTAGACAACAGTTTGGGGAGAGGGTATGAAGGGGTTGTGGGGGGGAGGGAGTTTTGCATACGGCTTGTCAGCCAGGTATAGATCCAGATCTATTTATTTTATGGGATAATATGTATGAAATGGTCACACTGCGACACATCACTTCATCGATGTGGTGATAAAAATTTCAAATTATAAATCGAAGACTTTGACAGTAAGACTGATGATACGGAAAGCCTTCTAATAACTGTGTAGATTTATATCTATTGCTGTATTCCTGGAGGGAACCGTTGGACTCGTTTCATTCGAGTTTGAGGTGTTTTGAGAGACCAGAATGGGGATGTTATTGATATAAATCCAGGTCTGAAAGGAAGCTTAATCTACCCCCCTCCCCAAGATTTCAAATTCATCTTGAGATCTTTATCTTCCTTTTTTTTTTAAAAAAAAAATCTATTTAGTTTTCGGCACTTCTTGCACTCTGAGTGTTATGGAATGCAAAATTATTCCTTCTTTCCTATGCATTAACTGAATGACTGAATTAATTTACATAAATCAGAGCTGATATATGTGTAAAATTTTAGGATCAAAATAAAATATTGCTGCAGTAGAGCACTCCTATGGAGGACCAATACTTTCTTTCACTCGATTCCCATCCATTTCTTTCGTTCTGTGTTTCTTTGTGTCTCTCTCTCTCTCTCTCTCTTTCTCTCTCTCTCTCTCTCTCTATCTCTTTCTCTCTCTCTCTCTCTCTCTCTCTCTCTCTCTCTCCTGTCTCTTANTCTCTCTCTCTCTCTCTCTCTCTCATGCTATGACAAGAAATCAAAGGAGGGGAATTGGTAGGCTGGCCCACCTCCACCCTCGCGCACCCCCACCCCACCGGCAGGACCAGTCACTTGTTCATAGCAGTTGATTGAAATTGCACATAGGTGTAGACTTGGTGTGTGAAAATAGCGCCATTCGTTTTCATGCTTGGGATCATGAGAGGAAAAATGGGTCGGAGGAAGGAGAGGGGTATGGATGCCACAAAGTAATAATGTAATCATACTATTCATACAGGTCTATACATATCAGAGTAAACTAGACTTTCTGAAGAAAATATACAGATCAAAGCAACACACACACAGCGAGTGATACACAATCCTTAGTGTCTTCCATCCGAACCAAAGGTAAACAAAGCAAGCTAAGCGTAACTGTGACCATGTGACGTCACCGTAAGTGTGCGAGAGGGCAAAACAGGGATATAGCCATAGCCTGTCAAGAAATGGGCATGAGATTAGACCCATGAAAAAGTAATTAGCATGCATGTAGTCTTATTAGGGTGGCCTGTGGCGATCGCAGTAACTTGAATAAGTAACTGAATAAGTATAGAAAAGACTTGGTTGCACAGATATTATAGTTCGTCTTATCATCAAAGAAACAATGGTCATCTTTAAGAACTAACATTGTCTAATGGAAAGTGACTAGACTTTTAAGAACAGATAATTAGTTTAAAATGTGGCCCATCCCCAAAAAAAATTCTATGACTGTTTGGAGCTAGATGTAGTCCTTATTTCTGTCTAGGTTGTGATGAATACATAGTCAACCCTGGGTAGCTTGATGTAGTTAGAAGGGAAGGAGAAAAACATTGACTTTAAAGAAATCTGATACATCCAAAGTATAGTCATAAAACTTTCTGCAAAGGAAGCAGTCACTTAAAAGGGTCTGTATGCAGATTTAAGGTTTTCTTGAGAAATCTTGAAAATCATTACTTTTGCATCTTTTGGTCTTGAAAAGTTTTTAATTCTGTGAACTCTAGATTAGGGTCGCATATAAATATTGAAACACCACCTCATCAGTAATCATTTGCTTCCTAGCACTAGTCAAAGAGGGTCTCTTTGCGACATGACATTTTTTGTGATGCAGCTGGTCACAGGCTTGGATCATGTAATGCAGTGACACATTATGGTTTGTAATGCACTACATTTTTGTGTAACACAAGGAGCAACGTGTTACAGAATTATTTTTACTTTACTTTAATGAACGGCTGATTTGTGGGGAGAAACAAAGGCGTGATTTCAGTTTCTTCGCTTTTTTTGCGCTGTGGATAAATAAAATCATTACCTGTCATAGAATCAAGACTGGGGAGCACCAAAGCGATCCATGGCAGCCACTTGTTGACCTTGATCATTCACAACAGTATTATCTGAGTTGTCTCTATGCATGCTTCATTTGATTGGCTCATTCTCCCAAAACCTTGTCTCCTTATTCGCCCAACTGTCGTTTCTCCCCATCCCCTACCCTTTCCAGAAGTCACCCCAGACAACAATTTTTGCATTCAGTCTATGTTTTCTTACCTGTTTTCATTTTCCCTTATTAGCCCAACTTTATTCCTCTCCCCCTCCACTCTTTGTCTTTCTCTTTCTCTGCTTCTCAGTCAGTATCACTCTCTTCCCCCCACCACTAAAATGTACCCCAGTCTGTTTAATAAGGAATGGGCTCTTTTAACAAGCAACCTCTAGTTCCCAGGGTACAGTTGTCAGTAAGAGAGGGTATGCCGTGTATCACAATTCCAACTGTTTCGAAGCTGGTATACACATTGTCATAGTCTGTGTTATTTGTCTTGCATGTCAGCAACAGGTGTGTTGTGTAATGTGGGGAGGGGGGGAAGAGGGAGAAAAGTCGGGACCAAAGGTGCTGTTTATCAGTGCTCCCCTGCATAGTCATGAATCTATGCTGGTAAGCAATGTTCTCTTTCCATGATGCAACAATGTTGCTATGTCGTGTTTAAAACAAGTTTCATTTCACATCTCACATGAACTTGTAAATCTTCAACAAAATGTTTAGTTATCAGGCATGAAAACAGCTGACTATGACAACAGCAACAAAATTTTTGAGGTCTTAACTTTTATTGGACGTTTTATTGTGACCCCCACTTGGGAGTGCCAATTTTCACATGACAGGGCTAACATGTGATTAAATTCTGTTGCATGAAATTATGAAATAGATATGGTATTGATATTCAAAGTCACAATGGGTATTGTAGGAAAAACATGGTGTACCTGAACATCTGCAGCACCATGTAGAAGATTCAAGGGAGTTTATGACAGCAAAATGAGTAAATGACCCATTGGCAGTCGGTTACTTCTGGTCTCAGAAGAGTGGAGTTCTGCACCTTATCTAGTTTTGTGTATTATTTGATGCATACTTGTGATATTATTCTGTTCATTTTTTATTCTATTCTATTCTTGTTTTATGTCTTGTGCGTTATATATTCTACTCCTCTGCTCTGCTCTAGTCTGTTCTGTATTTATGGATAAATAGGTAGAGCCTTCTTTCATATGTAATTTTAGAAACTGTGTTGCTTAAGGACTACATACAGATCAAAATTTGGTACCTCTAGAATAAGGTTTTTACTTACGTCCCTGAAGGGTAAGTGCGGCACCCTGTAGGGGTAAAATTGTGTAAAATGAGTTTAGGGCAGTTTCTTAAACAGCAACATGTCCTTTATCGAATCTTGAAGTTATTTTCATGATACCTGTCTCAAAAAAGTTTATTTTGATGCAAAAGGAAATGATCATTCTTTCTCAAATGCATCTGTCGAGTAATCTTTATCGTCAATTAACTCAAAATCACAATTTTCGTCACTCGATACTGCCTTTTTACTGGTCCAATTTACATAAAATTTTGCATAACAACTTTCCAAGCCCCTGTTTTGAGAATGTCGTGGGCTGTTTTCGATAGCTTGTTTGTGTTTCTTTTTTTTTTTTTTTAATTTTAAAATTTTTAAAGTTGAAAGTTCTCAAATGTTTTTTTAATGACACTTTAAAAAAAAATTATAAAAAAAGACTATCCAAGAAATCAAAAAAAGCCTGTGACATTTTATTTTAAATAAAGTGATCTTTCAAATAAACCGGGTTCAAAGTTATGCGAAAGTCATCCATATTTTCCAATACGGTGGCCAAGCAATTCCATAGCAATGGAGGGGGGATTTTGGGAAAAAACCCCGTTTATCTTCCCTCCTGGCCCTACATGACCCATTTTTCACCCCAAAATGACAAAGTTCCCTTTATTATTAATGAAAATCACCTAGTTCTGCCGCACGTGCCCTTGACGAGTTTTCTTGCGTGTTTAAAGTGTGTTTGTCATAGACATATTTTGCTTTCTTTTTCACAGATTTCCGCAATGGCAGAAATCCGATTTTGATAGCCACAGATGTTGCTTCAAGAGGCTTAGGTATGTAGAGTTGTATCATATTACAGTATTATCCAGTTAGTTGTGATATTTCAGCAAAATTTGTTCTTGCTTCACATGACAAAACATCACTTATTTAAAGATTTACACACTTGCCTTTTGATTATTATGATTGAAATTGAAGTTTATAGAAAGTCTTAAAAGAAATTCAGCTGTGCCCAAGTATCTAGTACACATTGTTCATGAATTCTTGGTGAGCCATATTCTCCAGTCTGTCTGTCTGTCTCTCTCTCTCTCTCTCACAGACACCCCCCCCCCTTTTTTTCTTTATGTATGCCATGACATTAGACTGCACCACGCTAGATAAGCTAGAATGGAATAGCTGAATGGAGAGTAGGCAAAAGAAACAAATCTGATAACCCTGTTTTGGGAGATTTTGATTGAACTCGCATGACAACTTTTACCTTCCTTTTCCAAGTGATAGTAGATATCATTTATTTTAAAGGTGGACGTGCATATTAGCGATAATTTCTGATTTTCAATACTTTTGCTCTCTGAAAAGTAGCTTTGGTGCCAACCAAGCCAATTTTGCGAAGAAAGAGCATGTATGATATGATACAGTAAAGAGAGTTGGAGTGACCAGGACTAGGCCTTTACATCTAGAATTATTCCTCTTCCCTAAACAGCAACAGTTGGGGCTAAAACAGTGACGTCACTTAAGTCTCAGCAGCCATAGCCACCTCTTTCTGATAATGTATTATTCAGCTTATAGTTAGGGTTCTGATCATTCAAATTCCAAAGTTACGTTTAAAAACATAAACTGTAAGTCGGGTATTCTGCATTTCTGTTGCTTCAGCATGATTTTGTTTGACGCATCATACCAACGTGTTATCACCCATTCGCAGAGCACTGGCTAGACACCTCGGGCATGTGGCTAGACGTAAGCTTATGGTCGCCACACACAGTGGGTGAAAGAATTCTGACTTTTCATAATGTAACCCTGTGGGTTGTCTGGCAAAGGAATTGTATCATGTTGACAGACATTGTTTTATTGGAAAAAAAAATGGGTATGGAAGGATACTTACAGTACGTGGTCTGTCAGACAGTTCAGCTTTCGTCCAAGTTTTATTAAAAACTGATTTGCAGTGCTGCTGTCTTAGTACAGGGCAGCTCAGATTCAATGAAGCAAAATATTACAGTAAATTATCGACTGATTCTGGACTCTTCCTGATCACTCTTCACTTGAAATCCATAGCTTCCATTGCTAGAAATGTCAGTATGTTTTCTGCATTTACTTTAGAAAAGTAGGTATAGTTTCTTCAGGGTTGCCCAGCCTTTTCTGAAATCTCATGTGGGATAAGTTTGAAATGACGTACGTATTTTATCATAACGTCAGTAGCCGAGGCACCGCTCATTTCTTTCTCAAAATAGGAATAGAGAAGACCTAACAAACGCATCCCAGGTATTAACTGTTGCAAATGATATTGATTCTACGATTATCACCATAAAGGGAGAACAATGCACCATTCAGCACTTTTGTGGGCAATGTTGCACAATACATTCCAATAGTCTGATGGCAGGAAGTTGTGCATCATGTTGTTGTTGTGGTTTTTTTTTTTGCATTAGTCTCCAAGAAAGGATAATACATACCTTTAATTGCCTCATTACAAAGGCCACAATAGATCTCTTTGGTGGAGATAAGTGCATCTTTTTCATGTAATCATTATCAGCATCATTATTTGATACAAAGACCGGAAAAAAAATTTTGTCACCAGAGGTTGTAAGGAATTTGAATGTGACATTTTTAAGCATTAAAAACTAGATAGTAATATTATTACGTAAGGCCCCGAAATTCCTTCATTATTTAGGTTTAGATTGATTTAAATTGTCAAAACAGGTCAAATCGTGGGGTCTTCAACTGGCATCTTTACTATTTTCTCTGTATATGTTTTGTATTACAATTAGGACACTTGAACAATGGGGACAGCTTTTGAAGGTGATTTAATGCCGCTAGTAATTACAAAATACAATAATCCTTTTTGTTCCTTTTGACAAGATACAGAGTTGATTTTATGTCAGTGATATATTTTCCTGTCCGATTTCCGTAACAGCAGCATTTAGCAGTACAATTTAAAGATGAGCTGGACAGTTTTCTAATGTTTTAAAAGTGAGAATGGCAGCTTTCTTATCCACAAACTGTCTGATTATAATCAGCAGACTTAGTAGGACATGCACATCAAATATAATTTTCTGTTTTTCAATACTTTTTCTCTCTTAAAAATTATCTATGGTACCTAACGAGTCAATTTTGCGAAGAAAGAGCATCGTTCTGTTACCGTGCGCTTATGTATTATGACGCAATAAGGAGAGCTAGAGTTACTGGGTTTGGTCCTTGCGTCGAGAATTATTCCCCTTTCCCAATCAGCAGGAGGCTGTGGCAAAATTGCTGACGTCACTTACGTTCCAGCAGCTCCTACACCTCTACCTGACAATGTATTATTAATTCAGCTTTTAATTAAGGTTCTGGTATTCCAAATTCAAACGTAAAGTTTGATATTGTAAGCCAGAAAAAGTATTCTGCATTTTTATTGTCTCAGCATGATTTTGTTTGGCATATCTACTTTTCACAGAGGAATTGAAACATTCATACCAACATGCTATCACCCATCCTCAGAGCACTGGCTAGACAGCTTGGCCATGTGGCTAGAACGTATTTGACGTAAGCTTATGGCTGCCACGCGCGCTGTGGTTGTAACAATTCGGACTTTAAATAATGTAACCCGGTGGGTTGTCTGGGGCCAGCAGAGACATTATATCATTATTACAGACACTTGAAGGACTGTTTTATTGGATCACAGATAGTCTGAGCTTAAAAAAAAAAAAAAAAGTGGTACAATGTGAATACCAATGTCACCCACTGACTCAGCCACTCAATCTCTACCAACCGCACATCGACCAACAAACTCTCGCTTCAACATATAACTTAAAGTTTACTGTTCTACTCAACATACATAATATAATGAAAAGAAATACTATATCAACTAATCGCACTCTCATTCGTACAGTGACTACACAAAGACACACCAGGGGAACGATACATATAATGAAGGGGGGAAATAGCAAATAATAACAAGGTTAGCTAATGGGACTATCTCCCGAGCCCGGGATCCACAGACTTCAGGCCCTCCGCAACGCCGCTGGTGGGAATGGAGTGAGGCGAGTCGCGACGGTGAGTCCAAGTCTGGCTCGGGGAAGCCCTTCTCCACCTACTCTGAGGTCGGTTCGAATCGTCTTGGACGTCGTTCAGGTGGGGGTCTCCAGTCCCCAGTGAGTTACGACTTCACGAGGCTAGCGTCTGAGCGCCCAGCCTAGAAACCACTGGAAATATAATTTGCCGTTATACATCTATTCATTAGAGGTCGCCCGTCATGGGGGAACAGCCTGTGACGTAGCGATTGCACTGATAGTATATAATTAATATGTACATCATGATAATAATAGTTATAATAAGTTTAGCATTCACAATATCATCTCTATCTGCCTTGCGCCACATATGATACTGAGTGCAACAGGAAAACCTTATACTTAATTTGCATTCATACATGTACTAATTACGTTCAACTATGTTATGCTCTAGTTTACTAGTTACTGACCCCAGTCTTGTACCTGGTCCGCTCTGAAGCAATTAAATAAGTCCGCGTACTTACCCTATGGACAACTCATAGGTGGTGAAGTTTTGGCTATTAGTGACTCCGGCCGCTCTTGCAGGGATTCGCTTTACAGAAACGATTGCCTCAGCCGCTCGATAGGTATTTCACCTCAAAAGGTTATTGTAGGCAGCTGTTCAGTGTCATTGGGATGAATACTTCAATATTCAAGTAGATGATGAGCACGTCAATAGTCAAATAGGTAGTGTGACCTGCCGGCCTGGAGTCTAAAGAGCGAATGAGTCTCACACGTNACTGTTTTATTGGATCACAGATAGTCTGAGCTTAAAAAAAAAAAAAGTGGTACAATGTGAATACCAAGGTCATGAAATTTTACGGTCTTTAGTCATATATAGGTATATCCAGTTGTCCCAGGTGTAGATCGGGGCAGGGCAGATTAGCTTTTCCTCTATATCCTGTAACATATGAAACAAACAGTCCAGTCAACAGAATTATTCGATATCGGTAGATCATCAAGATGTCAGATGTGACTCTAAGGGCTAAATCAATGAATAGAGTTGTCAGAATACCTTTACCCTGCTGAATTCTTACCAAGAAAGAGGGTTCCTCACATTCACCATAGGTAATGCAAAGATGATATAATTATTCAGTAATGCATTTAAACTCACTGTGGAGTTGACAGGAACATTCTGTTTGACTACCTCTTATGATTTTATACACATGCTCGTGCACACACACACACACACACAGACACACGGACGCTGAAATGCTGTATTACTAGGCAGATAGAGAGATAGGGGACAGAAAGTCCAATGATTGTACCAATAGCAATAAGATTAAATACAGATCTACATTTTAGTAGATCTTTATTTGGTATTAGCTGAACTCTTTCAGTTTCTGGTTGAAATTAAGTCTTGTGACATGAAAACCCCAAAAAATGGCAGAAATCAGTGAAATCCAGAAATTTTTAGTGTTGATGGGATGAAAGAAACACTACATATGAAGCAAGTGGGCTTTTATAGAACTAAAATAAAATAAATATTTCAGCAATGGTGGGACCCGTATGGCTTCAAATGGTCAGTGGTGTATACTGAAGGAAGCAATACACTAAATATGTGCTGGTCACCAAAATTTGAGGATAAATAATGTATATTCTGATATTTCCATGTGGGATTTACTCGGATAAAATTGACAGATACTTTTCCTGTTATTTGTTCGTCTCTCTCTCTCTCTCTCTCTTTCGCTCTCTCTGATTTCGTAGACTGTGCCATTTAGAACACCCCCCCCCCCCNCCCAACCCAGAGTTTCCCCACCCACTCACTCCTCCCCTTCCCCAAGGAAAAAGTCACTTTTCCTGGGAAATTCACACTGTAGATATAATTCATCAAATATGGGAGGAGGGTACTTTTAAATGCACTCTCAAAAACAATTGCTCTCGATATTCTTGCTTGCTACGGCTCCAAGATATATATTGTGGTTACGCCGTTGCCAACTAGGACTCTGCAGCACATCCATGTTGTGACATCACAATGATGCGACACTGGTGTTTCATAGAGTTTGGCGATGTCTCTTTCTGTGAGAAACTTTTGATTGATTGATATAATAGGAGAAGGGGCTCATTCAATTCAGGAACAGAAAAGTTTTTGAAATTAATTCGTTCCATTAGGACTACCAGACACTGAAATATGTTTTTCGAAGAGCACCACATTTTTTATCACAAATATTAATAAATATCGAAATGATGGATGTCCTGATCTAGTAACATCGAAATGAAACTATGTCTACCAAATTGATAAATCGATATCCAACATCACTCTGCCTTCCCATAGTGCTACATGCACTGAATTTCCAAATAAGCTGCAAGGTCAGAGCAGATGCAAGAAGCACGGACTTATTATTCTCTGTCTAAACCCACCGGTTTTACTTGAACACCGTTGTTTCTGATTATATTATAGGTGAGAAGTAGTCTGATTATAATTGCACCTCATTTTAAAATGGCCTGACTTTAAACATTTTAGGCCAACCCCACTGTGTGCAAAGCCAAAACAAAAGCTGCCAATCTGAAAATAAAGGTCAAAGGCCACCAGCTTTTAGATCCTACGGCTTGCCATCGAGGAACTTTGCATATAGCAAGTTTACAGTCTCTCCAGATGTCACGGTAAAGAAAATTGACATCAAAAGATCTAGTGATGGAAATATGAAATCAAAACCATTTGAATTGAGACAGTCTTTTGAATTTTTCCCAGCTATTTGTAGGCAAGGTTTCAAGATCGAAGGTTTGTGTTTCCCTTAAGTGAAAGACATGACGTGTATCTCTCAAAAATATGAGTCGAATATGTTCCTCATAGACAGCCGATTAGCTGATGTGTTATAAATACTTGATCATAGCGCAAACAGAATTGTTTTGTTGCTCTTTTGGCTTGTATCAGCCAGGATACCACATAAACATATTTTGTTTTAAAAAAAAATAATAAAAAAACTGAGATTTTACAGTCTTTCAGTCTTTCGGAAAAAAAATGCTAACTTGACAACTCAAGCACCACAAATCTAACCACTTCTGGGAGGCAAACTGTAATCCTCACACTGTAGATACAGTTAGATTCCATATTGTGTGATACAAAAATATGGGTACATTCCAGAAACACGCATTCTGGTTATCCAGAATCAAAGTAATTTTGTGTCACATCCCACAACAGTGGCATTGGAACGAGGCAACTCTAGTTATCAGTTCATTCGGTCACAATCATAGGACATATCAGCAAGCAAGAATAGAAGTAGTAACATCCCTAGCCTGGGAATGATGACCACTCACCCTTTAGCCCCTCCCCCCTCACCATTTCATTAATATTGAAAAAGCCAGGAAGGAGATGAAGCTAGAGTGAGATAAGACTAAGCCACTCCTTCACCCCAGTCTCTGATTCTTTCTTTTTTTTTGTGACCACACTTCTGTCTATCTTCTGGTGTTCATATCCTGAAGTTTGAGACCCCAAAGACGTTCTTTTCTTCATAAATCTGTTTGAGTAGGCCTTCGGTATAACAAAAATGCATTTCTGCCTCATATTATTCGTTGTGTGCAAGTGCCATTTCCAAAAAAGCTCATGGCCATGTTGACACAATAAGCTCTGCCCACATCTTTTTATTGGTAAAACAACATCTGCAACCTGACAGTAACTATGGTAACTGTCGGCTGGGGGACTCCGTGAGAGAAAGGGGGGCTATAAGCTACCAAAATTTGGCTGGTTCCTTCTGTTTCATGTTAATTCTGTATTGTCCTGTTTCTGTTGTAATACTGTTGATTGGTAATGATCATTACGACTGTATGGTTTGTTTATTTTCAGTCTCTGCCTGTAAAACAGTTCAGTAGTCCGTGAATTTGTTAATCAGCGTTTACCTTATCAGCACTGATCTTTGCATATCTACTGTCATTGGCAATTGCAGGTATCCAGTGTTTTCCCCAGACAATGAGATTCAGCCTTAAATGTAAAAATTTCTGCTAATGGTGATCTCTCCTTTGTTTTCCATTATAAAGTTTGCATTACTTGAGAAAAACCTAAAATCTGTTAAAAAATTGATGCATACCACCTCACATTTAGGACAGGAGAGAACATCTATCCCAATTCATTTGACTTGGAGAAAACTCTGGCTATCTCTGATAATGTTATGATAATCCAGTGACTTTTGTAAGTAGAAGGTTTTGATTTCTGGAAACTTTTAAGAAGTTAAAGTGGCTACTGGGTGGAGTCAGCTGTACTGATTTGTGATGAATCTAGTTGTAATCAATATGTCACAGATGCCAGCAGGAGAGAACTGAAGAAAATGATGGTTGGAATTCAAAGTGATTGATATTTGTTGTGCTTTATGATAAAATTTAAAAAGATTCCATATTCTAATCAAGAGCAGCATTTCAAAATCTTTTATATTATAGCAGTATATATATACAAAACAAAGCGCAACATGTTACCAAGACTCTTTGCGGCATTAGTTTTTTATTCCCCAGGTAACTGACTTTGGACACTCTGTTAATTGAAAATCTGTTAAGGTTTCCCCCACATTGCACAGATGTTATGAAAGTTCCAAAAATTTCATAAAAATGAGTGGCATCCCTGTTTATTATTGATGCAAAAATATGGAGGGGGGGGGGNGGGGGGGGGTGTTCTGTTTTATTTAAATCATGTAAAAATTTGGGAAAGTCCACCTAGGTACCTGTGCAAGGCCACGGAGAAACATTCTATTGATGGAATATTTGACTCGAGGAAGGTCTTGGCCGGAAAGGGGGATGGGATATGAAATGACCTGCCACTCACCATCTTACAATTAAAGATAAAAATTTTGTTATAAAGTTGTCACCATTTGTGATGGATTGAGGTTGCCTGCCAATTTGTTATCCAATACATCTTGAGCAACTGTATTTAGTATAGCCTCACTCAGGTCACTGTGTTGGTAGACAAGTTTGCAGTTTTGTGGTATCTGTAAAACAAAATGTGAACCCTGCATGTACAATTTTATAGCAGTTTTTTGCTACTCTTTGCTGAGATCATGAAAATGAGCTAGACTTAAAAAAATGAAAAGTATAGAGTTAAAGTATCCCTGTCACTTTGTCTTCAGACCCATAAAATAACTAACCAGACTTCCGATTATATTGTGGTCCCCTTTTTATAGGTAGTTAATGGTCATAATGTATGTATGCTGATTGATACTTATCTTGCTCTGTTCTTACATAGGTAATGTGAAGTTCCCAATACTTTAGATACAGAATGGACAATTTTCTTTTTTAAATGTTAAATGTTCCCAGCTTAAGTGATGAAGACATCAATAAAATTGATACAAATTCTTGATTGAGTCAGTATAATAAACTGCTTTTTTTTATATTTTTTTTCAATCCTAGTTTGTGAATTAAGGAAGTCGTGATTGCTGGCTGAAGCTGACTGATAGACTCACACGCAGTACCTATCATCTTCCCACTGTGGGCACTGACAGGGAGTGGCGTTCATAATGATCTCGAAGCCAGCACCAGTGTGAGCATTGGGCTGGTCAGGTAGTGCGCACCGGGCGTAAGTACTGAGTGGCAATGATACATGGGGTGGTGAGAGGAAGTCTTTTGTATACAGGAAAGCACAAGGGCATCAAAGATGAAAAGGACAAATAAACTGTATATTCAGAAAGCAGTGTGTCCAGTCAACTAACACCTCTACTCTTGATTTATTTGTCATTGGTGATATTAAGGTCACTATGGCTTATTTTTTTATATGCTCCAAATGGATGGAAAATATATCTTTTGAATTAAAAAAAACCCAAAAAACAGTTGTGATGAAGCTCAGTTAGTGACTCTGCTTAAGATGTTATGGAAACACCACCTGGTCAGAATTTAATTTTATTGCCACCAGTTCATTAAAACGCTTGGAAGGCACTGTGATCGAGAGATTTCAACGCTATCTCTGTGTTAAGACACAATTTTGTGGGCATTGTAAACTGCAAGAAATAATGTGGAAAATAAGAAAACGCTGTCAGATACTGAAGAGACTGAATTTGATTGTAATTTTGATGCTTTAAACCTTTAATTACCAGCCTAGGCACCCTTTGTTCTTAATATTATGTCAAGGGGCACAACTCGGCTCAGAATCAGTTAAAATGTTCCTGATCCTCATTCCCCCTTGATATTTAGCAAGGAAATGAATGGGTAGTGCCGTAAAATTCAGGGGTGGCGATTTGGTAAATAGAGGATTAAAGCTTTTGTCTACAGAAATGTTGAATAGTGGATGATGTAGTTGGTTGTGAAATTCTGCTTTGTGGTTGCAGGATTGAAAGTTGCCATCTATTTCATCCCCACTGTTAGGACTGTTTAGGTTATTTAAAATTTTGTTTTGTAATTTCTAATGTAAATTTTGTGTAAATTTCAGTCCCTGATCAGGATGTGGAGGCCTTACACTCCTGTTACCATGAAGCAAACTTTAATTAGAAAACAGATTTGAAACTGGCTTAATCTCTCCTCAGATGTGGAAGACATCAAGTTTGTCATCAACTTTGACTACCCTAACTGCTCAGAGGACTATGTCCATCGTATTGGGCGCACAGGGCGTTCTACCAATACAGGCACAGCATACACATTCTTCACACCAAATAACTCAAAACAAGCTTCAGATCTCGTCAATGTCCTAAGGGAGGCCAAACAGGTTGTTAGTCCCAAACTCCTACAGCTGGAAGAAAGCTCCAGAGGCATGCGAGGTGGTAAGTTCATGTATAGAAAAGTAAACATTTGGAAAGTTGAGGACAAGGCAGACAATCTTGCAATGAAAGTTTTAAGAGGTTTAGATAAGAGCAAAGGAACATTACTAACAGTTGTTTCTTTCTGTCTGATCTGGTCTCCTTGTGCATAGCTGCTAAATTACAAGGCAAAATCTGAAAACGTTAGATTTTTAAACGTTAGATTTTTAGACAACAATAGGATGATCAGATTTCTCTGAGAGAAGTCCCAGGGAAGCTGTAGGCAAACTGGAATTTTGGCATAGAAGTTGACCGGACTATCTTAGAAAGACCAGAGGAGCTAGTTTGGAACTGTTTCTTATCAAACTAACAACAGTGCCCGTTATTCACTCTTTCAGAAGACAATTTCTGTGCATGCATGGTTACATAATTGCTATTTTTGTTATTTCAGTATTTCAATGTAACCCCCGAAGTCATGCTTAAATGCCAGCCAGATTTGATAGTGTGGATTTGATTTGTGAATACTGAACAGATACTAGAAAACATTTTACCGGTTTTGGTACTCTGCATCAGCAGCATAGATAAAACTTTAGCTGTCTGTTTCACAGCCTTAAAAATCCACAATATTTTTTCATAAATTTTTCATCCCGTTACACGCTTCCTTTGCCCGAGCGCTTCCAAAAAATTGCAGCCTGAATGTCGGGATTTTCACACTGCGCAGGCCGCCATAACTGGTCGCCCAGTCAGCGTGGGAATGAGGCGTGAATTCAAAAAGCAAGAGACAAGCTGGTAGTCGTGCGAAGAAAAATGTACACATGCAATAACTTTCATTGAATGCTAAATTTTGTTCATTATAATATGATCTATAAGTCTTTTGTCAAAGACTGAACAAGTGTCTGACTTTGATCGCAATGCTGTAATCTTAGATAAGGCAGGTTAAATATTTGGTAAAAAGGAGCATATATCTGAGCACTGACTGAGTCACTTTATTTATGTGTGCATAGCCCATGGATGGTTGTCTGTGCCTTTTTTTCGTCCTGTCTTGTTTAATGAGCACTCATTCAGAGTTACCATCTCCCACGAACTTTTCGTGAGACTCACGCAAAATCGCCAAATCTCACGCACTTACGAAAAATGCGGTAATCTCACGAAATATCCGCCGGCGTTAAGAGAAAAAAAAATTCTTGGCACACAAAACAAAGTTGACACCGGAAACATAACTGGTAAACATTCAGTCGGCCCCCCCCCCAAAATTTTTTTTTGGCTCACAATTCCCGCTTTCGTTTCCTTGTTTAGTCAGGCAAGGCTGTTATTTGATTAGACAAGCCAATGTGTCATATGCTCAGTGCTTTGCCTTGAACTTAGGCCTAGGCCTACCTACCTTCTCATTCAAATCGACCGCAAGTTGAATCGCATGTGTTGTTAGCCTACAAGAATTTTGCATGGACTTTTAAAATTAGACCTAATTTAGATAGAGATCTTGACAAGTTATTATTCTTATTTATTAGATTCCAGAACACGTGTGTCAGTGTGGACAGTTTTAAGAATTGTAGAATTGAGCGTTTTTCCTTGATTCTAGATGTAGATTAGATCGGCCATATCATTAGATCGTGTATTTCTTGATCGCTGACTCTGTGTGTGATAGCCAAGCTGAAGTGTTGCTTTATTTCAATATTTTCTTTTATCTAGACCCAAACGATATCTCTAGATTCTAGCTTTGGGCTCAGAAGACAAAAACTGTTGATATTTGTATTTAACTCTAAATCTTAGACCACTAACTAACTTAGTCTTACTAGAATCTAGGAAAGTGAAAGATGTCAGCAAAAAGGAAAACTGGCGATGACAGTGACAGTCAAGCAAAAGTAGCAGCAAAGAAATACAAAGTATTATGTCATGAGGTTTATTTTTTGCCGATACGCTGTCTCCCCCAAAAAATTAAAATCTCACTAAAAAATTGTGCAAATCTTACTAAAAAATTTTTTTTTTTAGGTTGGCAACTCTGCTCATTGGTCTAAGATTCTGACAGTATTTATCATGTGCCTGAGGAACACATTTAGATTATTAAGACGTCGCACAGCAGGATAGGATTTAATTGACAGTGAACTATTGTCTCAGACAGTGTTTTCTGCCCTTAGGGGCGGTGCTTATTGCATCACTAGTCATAAATCAGTCAACATGCTTTGAAGAGCCAGTCAGACAGCTGGCATATCGACACGAAATTAGGTTGACACCCTTATGTTGGTCAGAGATGACCATGTGAATAATTTGGAGAATATTTGTTAAATCTTTTATGGTTTGGAAAGAAAGAACCAGTCTTCACTATCACAGAAAAATGAAATGGATAGCAATTAGCAATCATATGCCATGTTGAGCAGAGCAACAGGAGCGAAAGAGGGAGGGGGGAGAGGGGATAGATGGGTGGGCATCGTTTCAGGGGTGAAGCAAACATGTTCCATTTACAATCTGTCAATGTCTTTGGGATTGAGAGAAGAGAGAAAGGGGGGTAAGAAAGTGAGAGCCTGAATTGCTAAGGATAAAAAAAGGAGAAGGCAGGTAATAAACAGCGAGGAGGCAAAGGCATCTTGGCTGCTCTCTCTTTCTCTCTCTCCCTCTCTCTCTCTTTATTAGCATGTAATTTTTTTTAATCTTGCCCCATTTTCTCCTAGATTCTATCCCATTACCCTATTCCCCCTTGCCTTCTCTCTCTCTCTCTCTCTATCTCTCTCTCTCTCTCTCTCTCTCTCTCTCCATCCCTAAAATTGTGCCCACCAAACCCATACTAGGATCTGTCTCATTCCCCTCATTGATAGTGAAGACTGATTCATTCTTTTATCACTACAAATTTTCACGGGCATTTGATAAAATACTCCTGTGGCAAATTTACTTGGCTGACCAAAATAAGAAGATCAGTGTCGATGTGCCCCCTTTTTGACCTGTTCTCAAAAGCTTTTTGATTGATTAGTGACACAACTAGCTAGTCTCTCCTAAGCAAGAGAGAATTTGATTGTGGCGGCATCTATTTAAAGTGCTCCTCAAGCAAATGATATTTCTATAATTGTCAGAATCTTGGGCCCCGCAGCAGACAACAATACAAAGGTGGTGCAAACATTAATAAAGGGACTTAAACAGTGGTCAGACAGAGGTTCCTTGTTTTTTCAAATATTTATCCTCCCTTTTCTAAGGTTACAGCACTGAGATGAAAGTCTGGTGCTATTCAGTTTTTCAAAAGACTTTTCTCTGAGATAAATGAAAAAAGGGCATAAAATTAAGAGTCAAGGAAAGTTATTGCATTATATAATAATGGAGCTTGGGCCCAACGTTGTTCCCGCAAAGGCTTTGTTAATACGCAACATAGAGGAATGATACCTGGCACACATATGTAAAATCTACCAAACCTGTACGTGGTCTAAATATTTTTTTCCGAAAACGTATATCTTTTTCAGAAATTGAGTCATAATTATCATCTATCAATCAATGATTGCGAATACGACGTGATAGTGTACTTCCGTCAAGTCCGTCATTTCCGTCAAGTCCGTCTCAGACCGGAACTTCCATTCTCAGATCACACGACGTTTGGTGATCGTGACTTTCATTCTCAGATCGCGCGTCATGCGGTGTGGTGAAGCTTTGTTCATTTGTGCGGACAAATGTCAATATATATTATGTTCTCTTATCATCTGTACTTTGTGTTCTTCATAAATCTATCTCAAATACTCTTATTTTAGTCTAGCCTCCTTTCCTGTCCGTTCGTAGAACGGGGAACCTGCTAGTGTGGATAATTCTCTTTACACAATGACTACTAGCTTGCCTCTCACTTTTTGACGTCAAGCCTTATTCCTGCGGTGACCGAACGACCAGTTATGGCGGCCCGCATGATGTGAAAATCCAAGCTACATTTTCTCAGAAACGTGTGGGCCAAGGAAACGTATAAGGGGTTAAAAGTGCATGAAAAAATACTGTGGATTCTTTAGGCTGTAAAGCAGATAGCTACCCCTGTCCCTTTAAATACACGAGACTAGATTTGATTAGGTTGTAGCAGTGTCAAAGACAGTATCGAGACTTAGATTTATATAATTATTTTGGATCTGAATTACGGGATTTGACAGTATGTAGTGTAATTTAACACAAAACTATTAAAGAGAGAGAAAGTTTAAAAACATCTGTTATCACATAATAAAATTTTGTGATTTACAGGACGAGGTCGCTGGAGAGGATCAGAGACTGGTGGTCGTGGTGGTGGCAGGGGAGGAGGTGGCAGTAGTCGCTTCAGCAATGGTGGGGGCAGCCGTTTCTCTGGTGGAAATAACTATGGAGGAGGAAGCAGTTACGCAGGAAGTGGCTTCAAATCTCAAAGCAACTACAGTAATAGTGGATTCAAACCCCAGAACAACTTCAGCAACATGAATGGCTATAGTGCTGCACAAAACAAACCATTCCAGAATGGAAATGCGGGAGGTTTCAAGGGGCAATGGAGCCAGGGTGGTGTAACTGCGGCATCACTGGCCTCTATACCAGCACCATCAGGACCTCCTCCAGCTGGGAAGTTCTAACTGTCACTCCCATGACAATCTCTTTCTTAGATGATAGATATTAAAAGTACTCTTAATGCTAGTTTTCAGAAGGATAAGTGAATACCAATGTTATGCGTGTGTTTTGTTACTTTCAGAAGGCAGAAAATTGTTTGACACTTTGCTTACCACCTCTTAAGGACATCATTGACTATATTTTCCAGCTGTTCCAGCTGTAGGGGCAGCAGTTTGCAAGCCAAGGGACAGGAATGAGGAAATCACTCCTCAAGACACAGAAATCACTGTTAATGCTAATTGACAAAGTCAACAGAGAAGGAATCTAGGGAAGAATGACATTAATGGTGTTAATATATAAAACATATCCCAGGGTTACTCATAAAATTCAGTGATCAACCAAGATGTAGATGCAGGAAAGTAATGCTGGAAATGTGACATTTGTCAAAGATGGTGAAGCAAAGTATTAACTAGATTTGATGGTTAGCTCTGACGGTCGCTGCTATTCCCATTTTGATTAGGGGTGCTTGCATTTACGGTAAACTTTTGAATTTTTAGGGATTTTTGTTCTTGGAGTCCATGATTTTGTCTTTGTGGTTTTTTTTTCCCCTGCTCAGTCTCATCCAGTGTGTTACTTTTTTTTTTCAGTAGGCATTTATGTGCAAGAAATAAAAATTGGGAATGACATTGAGTGAACGTAATACAAGCAACTTTTTCTTTTATGAATCTCTGAACTTTTTTTTTTGGTAGCCAGAAGATGACACTTTCAAGGCCATTTACTCATCATGAACTCTGCTTTTGCTCATGATTTAACTCTCACTCTGGCAAATTCTGTCCAAGAAATACAGCAGAGCATAGATTAATTGACTTTTTCAAGGCCATCTAATCTTGTTCAAGTCTGCTGATTTTCATTGACTACATGAAGCACTAGAAAGAAGAAATAAATTTGGTCTGAAAATTTTGTTGACGGGAACCATGATTTCAATTTACATTTGTTTGAGGTGTTTGTGCTGTACTGCATTTCTATAGCATATACAGCCTGTAGTGTTAAATGCAATAGACCCAATATGATTGGTTTGTGTTGGCATTATGGATTGTGGTCAAGGATAGATCAGAAGGATAGATCAGTCACTTTAACAATAATGTATTGTGGTACCAAGGCATGTATGTTGGTAAACTCCTTCAAAGAAAATTGATGGGGATTTCCCGAGTATGTCTGAGAGCAAAAAGCTTATATATTTCATCTAGGAGGGGCTTGGTTGCAGGTAATCCTACCGTTGAATTATTTCTGTAGTCATGTGCTACATATCAACAATCATCATTTTACCAACATTATTAGCAGGTCTTATGCATTTATAGAAAAGTGAGTTTGATGTTCACATCAGATCCTTCTGAAAGACAGTATGTTATGGGGAGAAGTGGCATATTTTACATTCCACCAATTTGTTTACAAGGGGAGTTCAGAAGAAGGAGGCTTGCCTAGATTATTGATTGTCTTAATGAAACCAGAGCATATGATAATAAGTCCTGACTCATACAAAATCCTATCTTAGAAATTGAAATAAGTGCTCTGTCAGTTGACAAGTTATCTTGAAGATTAACCCTTTCACCCTTGGAGCCTACCTGCACAAGCGAGACTGAAATCTTAGCACAAGGGACATAACTCCGTCGAAAAATCATACACACATCTTAAAAAAATTCATAACTAAGTCAAATATTGGTATTAAATGCTGAAATTTGTTTTAAAGTAAAGAGAAATGAATGAAGTATCTAAAAATATACTTGTTTGTGTGTTGTATTGATATTTACATGTGTAAAAAAATTTTTGAAGTCATAATTTTGTGAAATCTTACAACAATCTCTTCTTTCAGCTCCTCTATGACTAGACTACATCACTAAAATCCCTTGTCCAGGTTCTTTCTTCTGTGGCTATATCTTTCTCATTTCTACTCCCACTGTCACTATCCTCTTCACTTTCAATGACATCACCTCTAACAACGACATCTTCATCAACGTCACTCTCATTTGATCCTCCCGGATTCGGATGGGATCTAGAACTAGACTAGATTACTAGTCTAGAAATACTAGAATAGAAGATGCTGTAGTGTCTAGTGTAGATCTAGTGTCAGTACTAGAACTCAGTCCAGCTACATTGTCATCATTGCCATCATATACAGTCCCTGTAGCTTCACGATACACGCGTAAATTTAAAATGTCCCCCATGTTGGCAGCAAAATCCACAAAATCAGACACAAATTGAAAAATTCATAACTCCCGCATGCGTCGGCCGATTTCGTCGAAACAAAGACGTAAATCAAGGGAAATCACTCTACTATTCAGCTAAAATCTCGCCAGAGTACGTCGATTCTCTCGCTCGGCGCGAGAACCAGAAAAGGAAACACACCAAACGGGGGTGTGGCGGCGACGCCCGGCGACTCCAAGGGTTAGCGATAGAAGCGACTCGCGGCGACTCCAAGGGGCAAAGGGTTAAAGTTACAAATTTTAAAATCATAACACCCTGTGGTGTATGTTGCCTGGTGTGGAAACCTAGAGATGTGTTTTAGGATTTCTTCCCCCCAGCTTTTAGCAAGTCTGGGTTTGATAAATTTGAGAATGACCCTTTTGTTGTTTTTTCTTAAAGTGCTGTTGTCACCCCACCAAACAGGACAATGTGATGTTGCGATATCCCAATCAAGTGTCTTGAGAAAATTGCACTAAATATTTCATCTCATAAATATAAATTACAAGTTCAGACTTTTGCATATCTCCTTTATTGTCAGCGAAAGAAAAAAAATAGTAGATCACACTTAGTATTAACATGTTAAATACATAAAGACCACAGCTAGCGAGTACTTAATATGTGGTCCAGGTTTGTTTTTTTTTAGTTTGGTATTTATTCCGGGTTATTAGGTTAATATTATACATGTACAGTGTAGTTCACAGTGCTTATGTCCTAATCTGTTCCTTTTTTAAACTATCAAATGATTTCTCCTGTGTCAAAATGAACCTCTTATGTTAACATCTTCCTGACATGATAAGTTAGCAACACTTGATCGCATTGCAATTAACTGCAGCTAAGTCTGCAATTCCTGCTGATCCTTTTCATTAAAGGCACCACCAATATTATTTAACCTATGGCCCAAAGTTATAATGGACAAAGAAGAGTTAAAGCAAGAGCCATGAAGGTGGTATAAAGTATTAGATGTTGGTTGTGTGCTTATTTTTTTCTCTTTTGACCTATATATCAAGGACAGTTGCCACACATGTGGCCTCCCTTGTCAATTTTTTCTCTTTACTTGACATAAAGGGGTCCACTGATGTCGAAATACCTGGACTCAACTGTATGTGAAAGCACTTAGGTATCCTTTTTCAAACCCTCATTCTCTTTAAAATTGCATCTTAGTACTATGCTGTAGCCTGTTACTATACTGTCAAAAGGGATCAAACAGGCAGCTGAATTCTTCCCTTATGCCCATTTGTAGGGCACAGTCCTTTGTTGACCTTCTCCTTTCAGACATCACGGTGTGGCAGCTGTGTATTGATCTGTACATAGGTCAGAGTCGGTCCCTACTGTACGTGCACCAGTCTGACAGTACAGTGGGTTGAATCCACTCGTAGAATGGTGTTCTTTGTAGGCAGAATGACCATGAGAAGGAGGAGAGATAGAGAAACCCAGTGGTACCTACTGCATCATAATTTGAACTTTCTGGTAGGGATTAAAGAGAATTTCATCTGCTGATGGTCTGTACTTGAAAACAAGCACAAGTTTGGTAGAACGTCACTTCGTGTCACAAAATGTGCAGTATATCACATGGTATGAGAAAACAATTGTTTTCTTCATGTAGAGAAATGGCAAACCTTATTAAAAGGAATAGCATGTCTCAAAAAATTCATTTTTAAAAGGGAAAAAAATTGAATTTCAATCCATCTGCCCCAGGCGCGCCCCCCTTCCCCCTACCAATAAGAATAGGTCACTAGAAAAAGGACAGCACTTGTGTTGTTGTTTGGTTATGTGCTTATTTTAAGCACATACACCTAGTTTCAAGTGCAGTGCCTGTTTAGTTACATTGATGTGCATTTTGCCTTGGATTGAATGGGATCAATCACATTAACATCAGTCAAATCTTCAATCCATATTTTCATATTATTTTGTTGTGTAACTGTTGTACTGAATAAAATTTATGAAAGTTGTTTGAGGAGTTTGTTCTTCTGGAGTGTAGTTGGGGATGAAATGTCAGATGTATTGATACATAAGTTCATGCTTGCATGCAGTCATTATGACAGCACAATGAAGTTTTGTTTGTTTGTGTATTTGAAAATAAACAGCATTTTTGCATTTGATCTTCACAAAAAGTAGGCCAACATAATAAAGTTTATCTTTTTATTCAGAGAGGTTGGCATAAGTCAGAATAAGGCTAATTCCAAGAAAAGACATGAATTATTTTTAGCAGTCTTAGATCATTATGTTGGCACAGGGATGATGTTTTGACCGCTTTCCAAAACCAAGACCATCTGACATTAACATTCACCGGCTGTCGATAAAAACGTCCTATTAAGTCCGTAGTGGGGCATACAGTGCCCCATACTTCTTATATGGCAAGCTTTAGAAAGGTGGTATGCCACCTGAATAGACCAACCTTTCTACCTGGATCTTAATACATGTAGGTGGTATACCATTTGAATCCCTTTCCTCGATCTAGGTGGTATATTTATGTTTGCTTCCTATTTCCTTTTTGGGTAAATGTGAATTTCAATGTGTTAATATAATAAAACATGCAATGACAGATGAAAACTGGTACCAACTGATCTATTCCATACAGCGGTATTGTTATAAAGTGGGTATTCTCATGCTCACCTACTTTCCAGATTGTTCTGTTACTTCATGATACAGTGGAATCAGTCCAATGTGAATTCACTGAGACTGAAAACTTGGATCAAAGGGATTGCCAAACTGAATACGAGGCATCTCATCCAGCACTATTCACACTTCATTCAATAGCTTCTGGTGTATGATGAAAACAGTGCATGGGGATTAAAGCCACGACAGAAAGTGCGCAAGCTATTTGTACCAAAACAACGCATTGTTATAGCAGAGACAATCGGGAAAATATGTGTAAGAAGGAGATCTATGTCTGTGAAATAAAAATAATGCAATCAAATCAAGAGACAGTTGGTCTTGAAGTGTTTTGACGGGTACTTGTGACAAGACGTTTGTGCGATCAAAGAGCCGTAACTTATACAGCGTCTTCTATACAGTCGACTACGCTGAAGTTGATGTCGTCGGGAGACTAGAAAAAAGATCAACATAATCCATAGTTCAACTCAACCGTCGCGCACCTAGACTTAGACTAGAGTGACTTTTCAGGGGACATAAACGTGAATACTAGGTATTTTAATAGTTATTTTTGAGACAAGCGCAGGGTCTACAGTAGGCTAGTAGTACTAGTACGTAATGTACGTCTGATCGCTCTAAGAGTAAACGGCAGTCTAACCCAGACTGGTGGAAGCACAGTAATGGTACCGGACCAGTTTCTGATTTTTCCTGGATTTCATTGCACTAAGTCTTAATAGTTAACCAATGAACTGTCTTCGGTGAACATAACAGCCAATCGAAACGCCCGTGCTCGCTGATGTGTGTGTGTGTGGATGGGTTGGGGGAGGGGGACTANACTCAGGGTCGAGAGAGAAAGAGAGACAGCGAGCGAGGGGTAGGGGGGGAGGGGGTTTGAGGGTTGAGAGGAACGAACAGTACCGGTACCAGCATGACTAAACAATAAGACTACAGTGTACGCGAATAAAGAAGGGAGGCAACTAGCCTTGTCTACCAGCGTGCTGTAGAACACGCACACAAAATTGACATCTTAATGAAAATCAGTTTGCTAATGGTCAGCCCGTGTCGGAGCTCTAGGAATGCTAAATTTATATCGGTCGGAAAATTGAGAATGAGTTCAACTAATCCGTAAGGGGAGAATACGGAAGTCAACACAGGCGTTGCGAAGTCAATACAACCGTTTTAGTTTTGTATAAAATGTGATAGTGATACATGGTGCTGGTTTCACCCAAAAAGATCAACATAAGAGAAGTTCAACTCAAGCGAGTTCAACTTAAGTGAAGTCGACTATTAGTCTTTAATTTCCTAACCAGGCAGGAGGAGCGACCTCCGTGACTGGTGAGGAAATACAGTAATAAAAGAGGGAAGGGGACAGGACAGGCAAGATATAAAATTATTATACAGTATAACCTGATGACGTAAGTCAGGCTTTCACCCATTTCGAGGGTGTTTAATCCACACAGATGAGCATAAGCTTACAGACTTGAGGAAGACAAACATGCCTCAGCTGCAATCTTATTACTCTGTTATTTCTATTACCAAGAGCAGTTTTAATTTGTTCTAAAAACAGTAAGGGTAAACAGGGATCATTAAGCTGAAGGCCAAATAAAAGTTGTAAATGGCTTCCAGGATGCTGTACTGTAATACAGTGAAACTCGGATATAACGAGGTCGTCGGGACCGACCGTCGGTGCTCGTTAAAACCGATGTCTCGTTACACGCATGGTCCACTGAAAATCATGTAAAAACTGTCAGTGTCAGGAAGACCCATATACTAGATCTAACATGGCTAGACTGCTCGCTGCGGGTAGAGCGGAAGTGCCTTGTCTACCCAGGGGTCAAGCGTTTTGGCCAGCTCCTCGCCTTTCTCGAGTAAAACTGGTCCCGATATTGGAACATCTTTACTTCTGGCTTGCTTGAACCAGATAAGCAACGCCTTATCTACATCATCATACGCCGATGGTCGCTGTCTCTTGTGATTCAGGCTACCCTTCAACTGCGGCTCAGATTTTGTCGCTGTCCTTTAAAAATGTTGAAAGTGTGCTTGTTGCGATGCCGTTTTCACGACAAATTTCTGCCTTGCTCTTCTGCTTTCTCTCGACTTCTTCGATTATTTTTAGTTTAGTTTCGAAGGATAGACATTTTCTCTTCCTCGATTCCATCATTGACAGTGTAAACAAAGCAATGAAAATGTTGAGAGTTGAGAAACGAATGACTGACTGATCGTAATCACCGTTTCTGCGATTGTTATGATTGAAATCAAAATTGCCTAAGGCAATGATTGGTCTAAACAACAGGCTTGGCCAATCATTAGCCGAGCATATCAATCCCATCTTCCTCCCGTCGCATGTTCACATCTCCACCGCATCCTTCCCTACCCCGCTTCTTGGCCTACTGCGCAACTAGTTTGTACCGGTAATCCTACCGGTAAATTACATAAGCGAGACTTGCCTATTGTTGGCAATTGTTACGTAGCCTAAACGTTCGAGTTCTTCGCCGCTGAAAGTTTTATTGCAGACGAAAGGGTTGCGAGGGCTTAATTGCAGGTCGGTTACCTCGTTAGGGCCGAGTTTAGCGGATGTTGTGCTCGTTATGTGAAAGGCAAGTTTACTATTACAAAGAAGGAAAAAAAACCGGGGATTTTCATTTTGTTCGGTACATGCGAGATCTCGTTTTATCCGTGCTCGTTATATTCGAGTTTCACTGTATAAATGAGGAAAAAGTAGTGTATAGATCTTCAGGTGTCTAGCTCTAGCACTTATTTCAACGTACTGTATTTGCCATAAGCCCATAAGCTATGAACCTGGTACACGTGGTAGTTTAAAAAGATCGTGTTTGACTCAATATGCATGGAGTACCCAATCACAAAAACACCTGTAAACGTCCTCCCTGCGATGAAGGACCACATGTCATAGTGTCCCTATATCACAAGGTTTACTGCAGTATTACTTTTGAATATTATTATTTGAGAGATGGCATACTACCTCTAACACACCACCTTATTAGGTTTGTGACACCTATTAGAAGGGCAAATCACTCATAGTGTACAAACCAATTAATCCGCTAATATATAAAATCCTCCTTTTTTGGGGCCCTGCCAGACAGTGTTAGGGTGTAGAGAAATGTGTAAAATGACCTGTGATCTAAATAAAGCATCCAATTTTAAAGTTTCAGGTACAATTTGAGCCTTCTAGGTAAAAAAATAAAATGTGTAGACCTATGTATTCGCACGCGGTCAAAACCAGCCAAATGAAAATTTGGGGACCAAATCAGAATTTGAGGTGATCTTTTTCAAAAGACATTTGTGAAAAATTTTAGGCGTTGACCCCCCGCTTTTTCTTCCCGTTAAAAGATCGGGCAAAAGAAGTACATGTACTTTAACCTCCATGGAAGAAATTTCCCCAAATCACAGTGGTATACTGTATTTAGAATAACGCAAAATGTTAATAGGGCCAAAAGAAGAAAAAACAATAGGTGTCAAAGACCATTAATTTGGCTACCACTTAACCTTCACCGGCTGCCGATATAAACTTTCTATTAATAAAACTGACCGTTGTTTATCTCATGATAAGGTACAATATCTGTCCAACCAGGTCTCTCTACCTCTTCACTTATTGCAGTCGCCACAGGCCACCCTAATAAGACTACACGTGTGCTAATGGCTTTTTTTGCGAGTCAAATCTCGTGCCCATTCCTTGACCGGCTGTGACTGCATCCCCCCCGTTTTTCTTGCTTGTTCTCTCTCGGTGACGTCACAAGGTCACAGCTACGCCTGGCTTGCTTTGTTTACCTTTGGTTCGGAGTGGAAGACACTAAGATTTGTGTATCCTTCGTTATGTATGTTGTTTTGCTCTGTATATTTTCTTGAGATTAGTCAATTCCGTTATGTATAGACTTATTATGATTATTTTGTGGAATCCATACCCCTCTCCTCCCACCCACCTCTCTTTTTCCCCTCATGATCCCAATTCCTGTTTCAAGCATGAAAGCAAATTTTAATGGTGCTATTTTCACAATCATACTGTACCATGTCAACACCTACGTGCAATTTCAGTCAGTTGCTACAAACAGTGATGGGTCCCGCGACTCCCGCCGGTGGCGGGGAAGGGGGAGGGGGTGGGGGACGATGGGCCAGCCCAGCAATTATCATTCTTTGTTGACATAGAGAGAGAGAGAGAGAGAAACACAGAAGGAGATGGATGGGAATCTAGTGAAAGAAAGCATGCGTCCATAGGATTGCTTTACTGCAGCAATATTTTATCTTAATTCTAAAACTTCACACATTAATCAGCTGTGATTTATGGAATATACTTTCAGTCATTATGTGTATGGATGGGAAACGGGAAATAATTTTGCGTTCTAGGACTCGCCGAGTGCTAGAAGTGCCTAGATCTAAATCAATAAATGCATTGAAAAAAAAAAATGAAGTCAAGGATCTTACGATGAACTTGAAATCATTTATGAGGGAGGAGGACTTCTCGGATCTGAAATTTCGTGACTTATCCTAAAAATCATTTTTCTCAGGAGCTACCAAAAATCAATCAAATCCACCCATAAGTTAATGAGTGACCACCACTTTCTGACCACCACCACCACACCCCCTCCCCCCCCCTCCATAATGATGGTCATATAAGACCCGATCACCATTAAGAGACACTGATGATCGGGTCATATAAGACTCGATGACTTTTAAGATATGCTAATATGTCTTAAAAAGGTCAATATTTCGTTCAGTATACTGGATACAGAAACTCTACAAAACCAAATTTCTGACGCTCTCTTGACTGCAGCGGAACTAACGTTTGGCATCAGAAAACAATACAGTACCACCCAAAATACACAGTCTAAAGTAAAAAGGTATGGTACACGAAAGAGTGCGAGGATAAGCAGAAGGAATATTTTAAAGCACGAAAGATATTCAAAATTACAAAAGATCCAGACCATCGTCATTTTATGGTTGAGAAAGGTCGTAACTAGATCTATAAGAGAACAATGGATAGGGCCAGAAGCATATACATGTATAAAAGTAAAATTAACAACACTCTTTTGTCCACCAGAAAAACACTCTAAAAAATTCTGGCGTATCATAAAACAATCTCAGAGCAAGCAGCATACTCACGATCAAAAGTAAGTATACACCTCAATCATAACCCATAGCAAAAAGACAACGTGACAAGGGGAGGTGAAAAGTGTGTTGTTCAAACCTGGGGTTTATTTTAACAAAAGTTCACGCAAATGGAACATCTTTGTCTCGAATCTGGGGTCTGAAGTCCCATATTTTGTGGAGGAGGGTGAAAACAAATCAGACTCCTCGTCCATAAATAAGTCCCAACTAAAACGATGCAGAATCTTGGCAGCTTACCTTGTCCGTCGCATTTTGAACTGTAAAGGTCAAGTCACACTTGAAACTAGTACCTTGTGTGCCCTCCGGCGGCATTAATCACAGCAGTGCATCTGCGCCGCATCGAGTTGATCAATGTTGCCAACTGCTGCTGTGGAATGTTGTTCCTTGCTCGTGTCAATGCTTGAAGTAGTTGGTGCTGGTTCTGTGGTGGGGGGACCATGGCTTTTGACTTCGCGTCCAATGATGTCCCAGACGTGCTCTATAGGGTTGAGGTTTGGGGAGACGGCAGGCCAGGGGGTGAGGACGTTGATGTGCTGGGCTACCAGGAACTGCTGGGTCACTTGAGCTCGGTGGGATGGGGCGTTGTCGTGCTGGAGAGTGAATCCAGGGTGTTGATTTAAAAACGGAATAGCGTGAGGCTGGAGGATGGTGGCTGTATATCTCGCTCCTGTCCAGAGCAAGAGCTTTGGTGATGCCGCCCCATACCATAGCCTGCCCATAGCCTCTATTCGGGGCCTTGTGGATGCACTGGGGCAGATACCTCTCGTTGGTTCGCCGATAGCAACGTATGCGTCCATCATGTCTCCCAAGGACAAATCTGGATTCATCTGTAAAAAGAACAGTAGCCCATTGTTGTCTTCTCCAGGCGGCATGAGTACGAGCCCACTGCAGGCGGGCCTGGCGGTGATGGGGCTGCAGAAGAGGCCGCTGCAGGGGGCGTCTCGCACTGATGCCATAGGCAAGGAGGCTGCGTCGGACTGTGTGTCTGAAGTCCCATATTTTGTGGAGGAGGGTGAAAACAAAATATCAGACTCCTCGTCCATAAATAAGTCCCAACTAAAACGATGCGTCTAAATCAATAAATGCATTGAAAAAAAAAAAATGAAGTCAAGGATCTTACGATGAACTTGAAATCATTTATGAGGGAGGAGGACTTCTCGGATCTGAGCTTGATGTCCGGGAAAGTTCTGGGCTGTTTGTGTGGCAGTTTGGAAGCGGTTCCGAAGGTGCTGGGTACAGATAAACCGGTCTTCCCCTAGAGTCGTAATTCGGGGTCTCCCACTTCTAGGCTGTTCAGTAACTGTCCCAGTGACAAAAAAGCGTTGCTGTCAGTGGTAAATTGTCCGTCTTGTTACATTGAACATCATAGCAACCCTTCTGATGGACACACCGGCTTCCAGGTGTCCAATGGCGCGAGCGCGCTCTTCTGCACTCAAGCGTGGCATGGTTAACACTGGAGAAAAACTAAACTTTTCTCTTGATTTGAAGACTGCTTGAGTGAACAAGTAAATCCGAAGTGAAAATTCAACTCTACATATCACGTGATGACCAGTAGATGCAATTAGGTCAAAACAGCACGTGCACACGGGGGCGAGTGAACCAATCGCGCGATCGTAGAATTTTTGTTTTGAAATCATTCTGAACATTACTCACAACAATCCCTGCAGACCACTTTGTTCTAGGTCCATGCCCTACATAATAACAATGTAAACAAAACTGTATACTTACTTTTGATCGTGAGTATATATCGGTAAATAACGAAAAATTCCAGAAATATTTTGAACTTAACCAGTATGACCCAAACATAAAACCGTTAGCAGACTCGACCAACTTGAGATTTAAACCCACATTTAGACCACTCACCGAAGTAGATGCAATTCTCAACGATCCAATCACTAATCAGGAAGTAAATAAGTGCATTAAGAAACTCAAGAATGGAAAAGCTTCCGGAGAAGATATGATTATCAATGAATACATCAAAACTTCTAGTAATATAATGTTACCATTATACACAGAGTTATTTAATGCTGTTATGAATACAGGAGTATACCCGCGACAATGGACCATAGGACAGGTAGTCCCTGTTTACAAAAACAAAGGTGACCCTGATGAGCCCTACAACTATAGATATAGTACAGTATAACCATAACCAGCTGTAGAGCCAAACTATTTTCTCTAGTGCTAAACGAAAGGCTGACTGCTTTCCAAGAAATCACAAACATGCTTTCAGAGAATCAGGCTGGATTTCGCCCCGGGTACTCCACGGAAGATCACCTATTTGTCTTGAAAGCTCTCATAGAATACAGTACATGAAATTTTAGAAGAAAACTCTATATATAGCCTTTATCGATCTGAGCAGGGCCTGTGACACTATTTGCCGTTCCTACTTGCTGCAAAAAATGCAGAGTTTTGGAGTTGGAGGAAACTTCTTACGCATATTATATTATTATTTAGCATGTATAATGAAACCAAGATGAGACTGAAAAATCACTCTTCACAACCATTCACCACAAATATCGGGATAAAACAGGGCTGCAGTCTATCATACATGTTATTTTCTATTTTTCTTAACGACCTCGAGGGAGAGATGCTTGGCAGAGGTTGTAATGGAGTTTCATTGTTTAGTGAAGATGATGCATTACTGTTACGAGACTGTTAATCTTGCTTTACGCCGACGATACCACAATTACAGTATGTCAAGCAATCCTAATGATCTGCAATACTCTCTACAAATTTACTCAGAGTACTGCCGAAAATGAGCTAACAATTAATGTTGATAAAACTAAAATATACATCTCGGGCGAGATCGTAGAAAGACTCAGTTTACCATAAACAATCGCGAACTCGAAATTGTTAAACAAATTAAATACCTGGGCGTGTTATTTAGCAACACCGGTCGCTACTGTAACGCAGTAAGACAATTTTACTCGTCTCAAGGCAGAAGGGCATTATTTTCAATACTGCAGAAAGCAAAAGAATTAAATATGTCAATCTCAATCAGTTGTCACATTCATCTCTTTAATTCGCTCCTTACCTATGGATCCCACCTATGGGCATATGAGAGCTATACCTTAATTGAAAAAATTACAAATTCAATTCTTGAAACGTATTTTGGGATTAAAATCTTCAACCCCCACCCCCATGGTCTTAGGTGAAGTGGGCGTTTTTCCAATATCTGTTGAGGTTACACAAAAATGCCTTTCCTTCTGGTATCGATTGATATCAGGAAAATACACTAAATACATTAAGATAATATATGACCTGCTTGTCTCCTTACACAATAATGGAGTATATGAGTCCATGTGGTTAACGTTAATTGCTGATAATTTGAACAGGCTAGGTTTTAGTGAACACTGGACTGAATGGACTTATAAATCCAGAGCTGCTATTAGCCGCATGCGTAATGCAATCATCGTTTGCCCGTTGAAACTGTACTTAACTTTCCGCATTTCCAACAGAGTAATACGCAGATTAAAAGTCGAGCACGGAAAACTCTAATTTCTCCGGGATCGAAAAGTGTTCGAGATTTCCGTGACGGCAATATTTTCACAATTACCATGGACTAGAGGGACTGGTAAGGGGAGATAACCACACGTCACTAATCTGCTCTGATCTTAACATAATTAGACTTACCACCCTTCCCTGTTTCCGACGTTTCACATTAAATTATGACAATGAACGTTGAGAGCGTTGACTTGGGAATGCCGTACATGTATTTTTTGCAAATGTCTCCCTTACGGTACTCAAACAAAATCTTCTTGTCCACTTCTGCCAATATCTTACGCTTTGTTTCAAGAGTGAGACACGTGAATTTTCTTTTCTCTGCCATTGCTAAGCGGTAGTCTAGAGTAAATCGAACTTCGGTGCGTAATGTAATCCTGATGTGTTCGACGTTATGCGAGGAAAAGAAAGAAATAAGAAGCGGCACTATTGCCAGTCTGCTATTACCTATCGCCCTGCCACGTCACTATGTGTGCATCGCGTCATGTTCGACGCAATTTATCGCAGCGTGTGTTGACCTAGTCCACCACCCGCCAGGGATTTCTGCATGCTCAATCACTACGCCACCCCCCCCTCCCGCTGATTCGATAGAGCCACACAAAGCATTGTCTTGATTCCCTGCCCATCACCATGGCACTCCCGCACACCTTTCCCTTATCACCAACAGCCTGGGGCGAGCAAGCCCAGACAAAGAAGGGCTTTATCGGTCATTTCGCCGCTTTGAGATCGGGTAATGATGATGGAATCGTTCGAGAAATGCGTGTTGAGAGTTCGAGAAAATCGTGTTAATAATACAAAGAATATAGAGACATTTAAAAGGGGCCGATAACAGCGTTCGACATTTCCGTGAATTCGAGATTAGTGTGTTCGAGTTTTCTGTGCTCGACTGTATATTCAAACATGGCATGACACCATTACATCCTGAAATAAGTATGCTTTCTATAAAATAATAAAAAGCAGATATACAGTGAAACCTCGTTATACCGCCAAGTAAGGGGCAAACAGAAAAATGGCGGTATAACGAGAATGGCGGTACAACGAAAATACCATGTAGAACAAGGGAAATAAGTAATTTACCAACATTGGACGCTAACATGTCTAAAATAATGCAGTTATCTCCCTTTAAAACAACAGCGTTATAATTAAAAACAAGCAAGAACTAAGGATTGGAAGCGTCTGTGTCAAGTTGAAGAATGATAAGAAAAAAAGTTGACTACAACACATTACACATCCGGGTCGGAGAATCACACGAGCGCTAGGCCTACGTCATAGTCATAGATCAATGTGTGCTGTTTGCATCGTACCCCGCGACCGGTGCGAACCAGTTGAAGCATCACCTCGCGCGCGCTACTTTCTTTCGCAAACTCTCTAGGCCTAGGCCTATTGAGCGAGAGGAGATTGAACTGTGACCCGCCTTTCCCACTGCATGCCCCGTCAATAGGCCTATCAGGACTTCGCTTCCAAAAAGCGAAGAGTGTAGTAGTACTAGTAGGATTGGTGTTTGAGTAACAAGCACAGACTGTGGCGCCAAGTGATGTTCCGTGTGGGGGTTAAATTTACGTTGGCGGTATAACAAGCAATATTTACTATACTCAAGTTATGATTGTAACAGTTAAACTGTTGGCGGATGGCGGTATAATGAGATTTTTCGTGACTTTGTATAGGTGTCAGATCCGTTCCACGGCGAAAAGCTGGCGATATGCGGGAATGGCGGTATGCGGGAATGGCGGTATAACGGGTGGCGGTATAGCGAGGTTTCATCGTATATTTGAGAACTACATTGATATTTTGCCTTATAAATCCAGAGCTGCTATTAGCCGCATGCGTACATGCAATCATCGTTTGCCCGTTGAAACTGGCAGATAAGATTGCATTTGTCAACTCTGTAACTCTGGCTTAGGACATGAGTTTCACGCCTTGTTTGAATGTCAAAAATGTTCATTTGATGGGCGCAAATTATTCAAGACTAGATATTATAAACATCCAAATACTTTGACAGCCCATGAACTCTTTGCCAGTCAGAGCAAAAGTATTCTTCAAAATCTCGCTATTTTCTGCAAGTGACTTACCTCATATTAATATCTTAATTGTGTGCGTGGATGTGAGTATGTGTGGGCGTGTGAGTGTGTGTGTATGTTTATGTGTGTGTATGTGAGTATATATATATATATGTGTATGTGGGTGTGTATGTATGTGTGTGTGTGTGTGTGTTTGTTTGTTTGTGTTTCTCCCTTGAATCGTTTATGATGCCACTATTATTCTTAAAGTGATCACTTAACTGTTTAATGTAGACTATATGATGAATGGTTGCTTAGTCGCTCACAACTTGTCACAAGTCACATGTATTTGCCTTGTATTTTGTATCCATTTGCCCATATGTTGCATACTGCAACCTGGGTTCAGAATGAAATAGACTAAATGAAAAAAATGAAGAGCTTTTCGGTCGCCAGCTTCCAGGTGTCCTCTAGCCTCTCATGTAACTCCATCACGGTAGGCAATCTGCTATTTGTAGTAAATGTAGCAGCTGACTGAAATTGCACATAGGTGTTGACATGGTACGTGAAAATAGCGCCATTCATTTTCATGCGTAAAACAGAAAATTGGGATCATGAGGGGAAAAAGAGGGGTGGGTGGGAGGAGAGGGGCATGGATTCAACAAAGTAATCATGTAAACATATACGTCTATACATAACGGAGTAGACTAGACTTATCTCAAGAAAATNATTCTGATTTTATAGGAACTATTTAAAATTGCATATTTTTATGCCAGGTGCTATTGGCATCTTCATACCTACACAAATCTCAGTGTCTTCCACTCCAAACCAAAGGTAAACAAAGCAAGCCAGGCGTAGCTGCGGACTTATGACGTCACCGAGAGAGAGCGAGCGATGAAAACGGGGGATGCAGTCGCAGCCGGTCAAGGAATGGGCACGAGATTTGACTCGCGTAAAAGCAATTAGCACGCGTGTAGTCTTATTAGGGTGGTCTGTGGGGATTGCAATAAGTAATTGAATAGGTATAGAAGAGACTTGGTTGCACAGATATTGTACTGTAGTTTGTCTTATCATCAGAGAAACAACGGACAGCTTTAAATCTATGAAGTGGATCAGTCAAACACGAAGTCGTCGAATACAAGTAAGTCGAAATCACGGTCCCCACGCCTTCCCCTTTCCAAACAAATCTTTCAGACCTGGATTTTAGCTCAATACTGGTCTTTCAAAATTCGGCAAACTTGAATGAGTCGAGTCCAAACGTTTCCTAAAGGTATACAGCAACAGACAAACTTACGCAATTATTACAATGTTTTCCGTATAATCTATCAAAGGCTTTACTATGCCTCCAATTTGTAATCTGAAATCTATCTCATCACACTGACGAAGTGAAGCTACCATATTATCATACATTTTATCCTATAAGATAAAGAGATCTGGTATGCCTGGCTTACAAGTAACAGTTCAATAATGCCACTCCGTAGGCAAAACTTCTCCCCTTTCTCCACCCCGATCGCCTCAAAACTCTCTCCCCAAGCTTTTTGTCTAGTCTAGAAGTAGACGTTTTGTAGAAGATCAGCGTTATGATACTTTATCGTACTTTGAAAAGTATAGTATCTATGTTTTCCTTTGATCAGCACTGAACTTGACAAATTTTAATGCTAGACGCTAATAATGGGATTTTATGGCACGTCTACTACTCCGAGACATGTCTAGTCATTTTCCATTACATAGATTGAATGCTAGTCTCATTTTTTAAACACTCATCCTCGCTCATTTGATACGCCGTATTTTTCTCAGAGACAACGTTGAGGTGGCATACCACCTCTGAAGACACTTCCATTTTAAATACAGATTGAGAAGTAACCATTCGAGTAAGGCTATTAATATTTTCCAGATAAAGAAAGAGAATGCTGAATGTTGATAAACACAACTTCCAATACTTCCATTCAAAAATGTAGATTCAGTATGTGCTCAGTTGTGCCAATCTCATGTTTGTCTGTCCCTGCCTTGTATCTTCTAAACCCGTGTATTGAACACCCTGTGCTTTGGTTTACATATTGTCCGCTCTCCTGGAGTTCCTAGTTACTAAAATAAAGTGGTAATAACCGTAACCATGGTGATGGTGGCATGGTTATGTGATAATGGTATCAGTGATGATGTAATGGCTTGACAGTTGTGGTGGTAGTAATGATAGCAGTAGTTGGTCATAATGGTTCTGATAATGATATGGTGGGGATGATGGTGGTGGTGGTGGTGATGGTCATGGTGTAGTTGTTAGTGGAAGCAGTATTGATAATGATGGAGTGCCAGTTGTGGTGTGGTCAGCAGGGCAGGGTGTTGAAATCTGTAGGTTTAAATGCACTGATTACAGGCATGGGTCATGGTATGCAGTACTGCACTAGACTATATTTTTGTGTAACCCAAGGAATAATGCTTGACAAAATGTGGTGAAGAGTGGATTACACTACAGGATAATTTGTAATGCAAATAACACATCAGTTGTTAAATTTTTCTGTAGCTGGTCCACTGGAGAAACTAAAACTGTACTAAACGTATTTTGGATTAAAGCAGTACTTATTTCATTTGTAGTAGTAGGGGAAAAGGGTAAAAATGAGTCTTTTGTACGGTTTCAATGAACAATACCATATTTGAACAGAATTGTCAGGCATCAACAGACTACAATTTTATTGTATGAGAAAAGGAAAAGCGTGCATTTTGTAAATACAGGGAGTCTAAAAAAAATAAACTTTTTGAATCAGAGGAAAGTACAAACAGTCCACTTGGCATATACTGAGATACAAAAATTGTCTGACCATGTAATCACTTTTTCATCACTATTACACATGCATCAGGGAGCACAAGTATCTAATACTAATAGCCCTAGGAGGGTTTGTAAACCTGAGAAGAAAATACATTAGATAACATTTAAAATGGAAATCTGTGGGACCAAAGATTAATTTCAGTTCAAACAGTTTTGGTTTTGATAGAGATACCCTAACATAGACAATTTTAAAGATGACGAATCACTAGCAAGTGCTGCAAAGATTAACATGAGACATTATAACCAGCCCAAAAGTCTCCTGTTCAGATTTGTTTTCTTAAATTCTTTTCCTGAGAATTCACAGGCCTGGGCATAGTCAGTCATGTGTAAATTTTGAGCCTTTGAGCCCCTGCAGAAGTGCTCATTTTCTGTGATGGGATTTCAATGTTTTTTTTTCTTTTAGTGGCAGTCATGTAACATCATTCTGGATTACATGTATTTGTCCTCCTGACTTCATGCTCAAGCACACACATAAGAAAATGATCATGTGGAACTTGTGAAAATTAATTAGAACTTCCTGAAAAGCCACTTCTGATGTTTTGTGAAAATTAAGCCTCGTGGAAGAAAAAAAACGTCTTATATAGTACATGTATTTTCTCATAAGCCTTGTCAAGAATCACAAGTGCACTGTATGGTCTGGATCTCATTTTGTCTCAGCAGTACCACATGCAGTCCTGCTATCACTTGCCCCCTCTTTGGGCATGTCATATACTGTACTAGTCATACCTGCAGCTGTGACAAAATACATGCACATGGAATTTCTCTCCCTCCCATTTAGCTTATTCCGAGACTTCTGACACAAGCTGTTGCTCCATGATGCATTCAATCTGCCCTCACAATACTGAATGATATTTAGCGAATCATATAACAGTGCATGCTGATTTAATCACATAAATGATCCATATATTCTCTTCGGTTCACTCTGTTTAGCAATAAAAATAAAAAAATAAAAAAAAATAAATAAGGCTTCTTAGTCTATTTCATTTTAGTGGTACAGTGGACCCTCCTAGATAAGATCTTTGTAGATGTTCATGAAATAAAGGTCTTAATTGGGAGGTTCACACTAATATTAGCGGAGACTGATCAGCAAACTTATTCGGCCATTATTGCATTTATATACTATTTAAAAAAAAACGATTTGCCTATTTTCCTCCTTGCATTCATCCGCACGTTAACTTGATTAAAGTCTAAATGGGTTTTGCCCACACATAATGTCCCTGCAGTACCTTTTGCAGTCTCTCCAGCCCGGCTCCTCTTTACAACATTATCTCGCTCCTCTCAAGTGAGTGCCTTTCTCTTGTGGTTATTCATCATCCCAGATCTGAGTTAATGTGTATAGCCAAGGTCTAGATAAAAATTATGGCCCAATGTGTACTTGATGACAGTGTTCGAATGAATGATTGACCACACAAGCGTGAAAGACACTGTAGGAATAAACACAAAAACATGCAAACACCACATGGCCGTATGGTCTGCGTAGTATTTCACTGGTTTACTTTAGGCAATGTCATTTCCTGTGTCCAATCATACTGAAGTTGCGGAAGTAATGCTCCAGCCAGTCTGTTCATACGGAGATGGACAGAGTAGCCCAGGCTCACCCAGCCTAGCCTGTCAATCATGCACCGAATTAAGGCTCGGGTGGCTCGCGCTGGTGTTATGTCATGAGGCAGAATGGTGTCAAACTACATGACTACACGTGTTCGGACCATGTGGGCAATTCAGAGTGGCAAGGTGACTGAACAAAGGTTCAGTATGGGTCACATGTCGGAGGAGGTTACTGTTCGGAGGTCTTTTATATAAAAAAACCGATCGGTCATGGGATTTGAGGTCTTACTTGAGAGGAAGTTGTTTATGAGAGGGTCTTATCTCGGTGGGTCCACTGTACTTTCGGTTTAATCCACTATCTACTATATAACAAAGGACGAGTGTAGTTGGTTGCTTGCTGTAACCTGGCTGCAAGAATAAATTTTAACCAACATATTGCATGAATTAATCCAATTTTGGAATTTTTGAGTCTTGACTCATTTTCAACCTCCTTTACCTGCTGTCAGCACAACATCTTGTCAACATGCTTGATTCAAACTTACGTATATTGAATATAAGGGTACCAAAGTCCATGTTGACATGTTAAAAAAAATTAAAGATGTGCCAGTATTTTCCAGCTAAACTTGCCGTTGCACAGATACACCCTCTCCATTTTGTTTTGCCTTAAAAATGTTTCACCTATGTTCTCTCAGAAGTGTGAAAAATGACTTCGGCCCTTTTCGAAGCACAATAATGAACTGTGAATGACAAGCTTGTCTATTGTCCCAAATGCTGCAATAACTTATAAGGCATGGCAACAAATAAAATTACCACTGATACCAGATACTGAAACTGCAAATACTAAGTAAATCTATAGACATCTAGAAGACATGCCAATATATCACTTTAAAGAGGCCATGAACCTCTGTATGCTTGAAAGAGACACAAGATATAACTGGTTTTTTTTTTTGTAGGCTAGCAACGTATAAAGAAGTTGAAAAATACTGATGGACTGGTGCCAAAAAAAGACAGACTGAAAAAACTCCTTTTTCAAAATGTCTCAGCTCCTTCTTCTGGCACTCGAAATATAGGATGGTACTGTAAATCGAGGAAGGTTGGCAGGTCTGCCTAAGTAAAACACTGTAGATAGGTGGCATTACATATGAACTGTCAGTGAAGGCAAATCTCTTTTTGTCTAACCCATGAAAAATTTTGTGAACTTGCATTCATTGATCATGTACAGTCGAGTCCGCTTAACTCCAATTCGCTGGGACCACCCCAATGAGTTCGAGCAATCAGAATTCGACTCATGATTTTCCAGGCGAGTCAACCGTATGCGAGCGAGTGAGCACCCTGGGGAGGTCACGAGGGCAATTCAACAGAGAAGGTAACTAAAGAACGCATATTGGGGAAGTATTTTAAATGGGATTACAGTATTTATCTTTATAAGAAACGCTTTGAATAGGGTTTCCCTTAACTAGTGTAATGCAAGTCCACTCGTTTGATTGTGGCTTGTCTAAACCAGATGAGAAGGCCTTCATCAACGTCTTCAGCTTTGCTGAGTCGAATCCTCTTCCTTTTTAGACCAACAGATGAGGAGGCCGCCGCTTTTTCCACTTGTTCCCGGTTTTTCAAAATCGTAGAAAGCGTGCTAGCGGGAATGCCATACTTCTCAGCTATGGCCTTCTTCGACATCGCACCTCTGTCGATTTCCTGGAACATGTTTTGTTAATCTTCGACTCAGTGGAAAGAGTCTTGAGGTTTCTCTTCATAGGAATAGAGGAAGCCATCATTTAGAGGACAAATTCAAGTTGAAAATGATTAAAGTGAATCAACTGTATGCTACCGAGTGAGTGGGCGAGCATGCTGGGGAAGTCAAGAGGGCGGCCTCCTGTTTATACCTGTATACCGTCACGGTGCATTGGGCAAGATGCGTTAATGTACCCGCTGCTGCCAAAATTCTTGATTATCGATCGATTTTTCGAGCCCGCGCGCATTCTCTTTCCCCTACTGTTTTATCAGCGGTGGTGTAATACACACGCCCTACATGTCCCCTACACACACCTGTACTGCGGTTAGTGGCACTGGCTGTGTCCAGTTTTATTGCCTCAGTACCGTCTCGTTTGTTTTTCAAGCCGTCGGCGTTGTTTGGCACCACGTGGGGAGGACGCCAGAGGTGATTTTGCTTTTGTGACAGTGCTGGGCATTGGAGTAATCAGAAATAGGTGTTAATTACTCCTTGTTATGCAAAAGCAATTAATAGATGCAAAGAAGGAAAAAAAACTATCCTTTCTTTTTCTTTCGACTAATAAGAAATTGGTGGTATCCGATTTCGACATACATGGACTCGACTGTATATAGTATACCAAGAAGCTGGTGTTTTGAATGAAACTAACAAAATAATACAGTGAAACTCGGATATAACGAGGTCATCGGGACCGACCGTCAGTGCTCGCTAGAACCAATGGCTCGTTACACGCATGGTCCACTGAAAATCATGTAAAAACTGTCAATAGTGTCAGGGAGACCCATATAGTAGATCTAACATGGCAAGACTGCGCCTTGTCTACCCAGGGGTCACCCAGGTAAACATGCCAGCATGCGACAAGTTTGCCACAAACCTGGGGGCCCCGCGGCTTGGCCAGGTGCCGCCATGTTTTAATAGTGGCAGGAGAAAGTGTGCTTGCTGCGATGCCGTTTTCACGACAAATTTCTGCCTTGTTCTTCTGCTTTCTCTTGACTTCTTCGATTATTTTTAGTTTTGTTTCGAAGGAAGACCTTTTCTCTTCCTCGATTCCATAATTGACAGGTGTAAACAAAGCAATGCAAATGTTGAGAGTCGAGAAACGAATGACTGACCGATCGTAATCACCGTTTCTGCGATTGTTATGATTGAAATCAAAATTGCCTAGCGCAATGATTGGTCTAAACAACAGGATTGGCCAATCATTAGCCGAGCATATCAATCCCATCTTCCTCCCGTTGCATGGTCACATCTCCACCGCATCCTTCCCTACCCCGCTTCTTGGCCTACTGCGCAACTAGTTTGTACCGGTAATCCTACCGGTAAATTACATAAGCGAGACAGCGAGACTTGCCTATTGTTGGCAATTGTTACGTAGCCTAAACGTTCAAGTTCCTCGCTGCTGAAGATTTTATTGCGGACGAAAGGGTTGCGAGGGCTTAATTGCAGGTCGGTTACCTCGTTAGGGCCGCGTTTAGCGGATTTTGTGCTCGTTATATGAAAGGCAAGTTTACTATTACAAAGAAGGAAAAAAACCGGGGGTTTTCATTTTGCTGGGTACATGCGAGAACTCGTTTTATCCATGCTCATTGTATTCGAGTTTCACTGTATCTTGTAAATTTCAGGGTGGAAGAACCCTGAACTTAACGAATACAAGTCGCCGTGTCATCAAATTTGACCGACTCTAATCGCTTTCATTTGGTGTCAGAGGTGGAGAGAATCAACCACATTTATCAATGATGTGTTGTGCCATCTTTAATTACATGTGCAGTGAAAGTTGATTAAACAGAAACTGGTTAATCTGATGACCCCTTTGTCTGAAGGATTTCTGGAAGTCCTATATTTATTGTGTGCTCACTTTGCTTTATATGAAAAGAAAAAAAGCTCCCATTTCTTCATTTGGTTATCCAACTTTGTCCAAGTGACCTAAACAGAAACCTCTCTGTCTAACTTTGAAGTTCACAGCTCGAGACAATTAGCGACATCAACGTCAAAACCGGATAAAAGAGGCATCCCTTTGCAATACAGTCGAGTCCGCTTAGCTCCAATTCGCTGGGACCACCCTAGTGAGTTCGATGAATCAGAATTCGACTCACAATTTCCAAGGCGAGTCAACCGTATGCGAGTGAGCGAGCACACTGGGGAGGTCACGAAGGCAGTTTATATACCGTCACGGTGCATTGGGCCAGATGCGTTGTAACCCTACACAATGCTGTCGAGATGCTTGATTATCGATCGATTTTTCAGCACTGCCCAGCCCTCGCGCATTCTCTTCCCCCTACTGTCTTATCAGCAGTGGTGTAATACACACGCCCTACTTATTGTGCTGAGGTTAATGGCACTCGCAGTGTCCAGTTTTATTGCCTCTCTCTATCCATGGCGCCGTCTCGTTTGTTTTTCAAGCCGTCGGCGTTGTTTGGTACCACGCGGGGAAGGCCCCAGGAGGTGATTTTGCCTTTGAAGCAGCGCTGGGCAGTTGGACTAATCAGAAATGGGCATTAATTACTCCGTCTTATGCAAGGATAATTAATAGACGCAAAGAAAGAAAAAAACCTATTATTTCTTTTTTTTTTCGACTAATAAGTAATTGGAGGAATCCGATTTCGACATAAATGGACTCGACTGTATTAGCAACCCTTTTAATACCCAGCCATCTCCTTTTCTCTACTGCAGTCCATGCCACTGTGAGGTAAAAGCATGAAAGAGGTACCCCTCTATTCATCCAACAATAATGACCATGTGAAATGGAGATACAGCTGGAGAGGAATGCGGCTTCGATTACACTCAGTGGCATGATTCTATGCACCATTCTAGATCTGTTTAGTGTTGATACATCTTAGCTTTACCCAAAGGCATTACCAGGCTACAGCTTAAAAGCACATGTACATTTCCAGTTTCTCTGTTAATGAGTTAAATGGATGCATCATAACTCTTCATCTAACAGCAATTGCCAACTTCTGTTTTCCTTTTGTTCTCTGGCACACTGCTACATTGAAACAGCATTATTTTTAATTTGAAATGCAATTAATCTGAAGCCATTTCAGATTTCATTGTGATCCCCACGATTTAGGTCAACCAATCTCCTCCATATGTACTGAACCATCTCTTCACTATCTTAGTATGTTTACTGTCTTAGTAACAATACAAATTAAAGGAGGAGTTATTTCAACTTACAAAAGGAAAACAACTGACTCAAACAAAACTATTGCTATCAAACTCAAAAGCCCATAAATATTAAAGTCAAAAACTTATGCTGGAGCCATTTCATTTGCTTTCAATACAGTTTTGACTTCATATAAGTCAGCTATTGTTATTAACATGACACTGATGTGTTCAGCTCCTGTAAAGCCTTCTCATACATAGTCAGGAATTTCTGCAAAGTAAGACAAAATCCTCTAGACATAGGGAAAAGTGAAAACTCGGGCTGATGAAAATTCAAATTTTGAGATTCCAAATAAGCCTGCATTGAGCTGCCTTTGGCAGAAGTGCTGACAGCCTCTGTGACATGGTCACTTTTGCTAGAGCCAGGAATTACTGTTGATGAAGGGTTCTTGGGCAGAGTATCTGATGCCACTAGTTCTACATCCACAGGGGAACCAGTAATAAGACTTGTGTCTTTATAAGAGGAAAGAGGAGATACTGAAAGCCCAATGGGTAACTGTGGCATCACATCACTACTTACTACCATCACTTTCACACCACTACTTAGAGGTACACTTTCACTATGTGATTCTTCGCCAGACAAGTGACAGAGTGGCTTTTCTATAGCGACATTGCTGACTAAATGTGCAAAGTGCTTATGTGAAAATGAACCCGGTGAATTGATATTTAAAGCATTCACTGCCTGAATGGCCTCGCTAAACTGTGTATCCACGGAGGAACTAACTGGATTTCCATCACCATCAAGAGCATCTGCGGCCTGAATTAGCACTGGGGATATGCCAGCAGAGTTAATTATATTCTGTGTAGAATGGGCATTGGCATCCTTATTCTTCAGACAGGGAGATCCATGGTTACACTGATCTGCTGAAAAAAGGGGGTTAAATGCATCCTGTTGTCCGTTTTGGAGAGCTTTATCAACACTGATGGTGAACTGCTCAGGCAACTTCGGAAATGCAGAATTTTCTGACATTTCCAACTGCTGTGCCTCTGTAGAGCTAGACTGATGCTGACGGATTTCTCTGATGCCTTGCTGGTGGTGAGGCTGAAGGGTCAATGAGCTCCATCTTTCATTTTCACTCATTTCCATCCAATGCCGCAATCTGGCAATCATTCTGTACACAGAGCAACCAAAACACATTAATGTCTAAAAATAAATAGAACAAAAACAGCTGAGGTCAAAACTATTTGCTTTCGGTTTGCCAAATAGAAAAGATATAGTGGAAGTCGCAAAATCTAAAATTTAGGTCATCATTTGTCTGAAAGATTTTAAAAGTCCACTCCAAACTCATATAGGAAAACTCATACATAACAAAAATTGATATATACATGTAACTATAACATGTATGCGAGGATACTGAGTACAGAAATAACTTGCTTATCATGGCAGCACTCTGAAATCTCAGTCAATTTGAATGAAAAGAAATTCTCCGTCCAAAGGCTTCCTTTATTCATTGTAAAATATTTTGGTAACCCAAAAATGAGTTTAAGGAAATCTCTCATAACATGACAATTACTGTGACAATTTTGTCAGGCACATAAAGATTGCATCAATCAAAGATGATAATAATGTGCTACAATCCCCAACAACCTGCTATGGCATAACCAGTCACGGTCAAGGTGCCACCAAGACTGTCACCTAGAAGCAATACTGACTGCACTCGCTACAGGCAAACTTGGCAACGTTACAATTTTACACATGTAAAATTTGTTGTATTTCTGCAGGTGTAATGTTCAACCACCCACACAGGAATGATTCTTATCTGTTTTTAAGGCTAAATGTTGTGCTATATTTTATGCGGTACTTTAAAGGAAAGTTGCATCATCCTACAGACCATGTTAAATCACAAGATACCCTGTTTTTTTTTCCCAATAAAACAGTCTTTCAAGTGTCTGTCAACATGATATAATGCCTCTGCCTGACCCAGACAACCCACAGGGTTTTGTTCCACAAAGTCCGAATTATTACACCCACTGTGCACGTGGTGGCCATAAGCTTACATCAGATAATTTCTACTTGCATGGCCGATCTGTCTAGCTAGTGCTCTGCAGATGGGTGATGACATGTTGGTATGAATCTTTTAACTCTGCTGTAAACCGCAGCTGTCTCAAACAAAATCATGCTGAGGCAATAAAAATGCATAATACTTTATCTGGCTTACATGGTCAAACTTTGCTTTTGAATCTGGATGACCAAAATCTTCATTAAAAGCTGAATAATACATTATCAGATAAAGGTGTCTGTTGTTGCTGGAACTTCATTGACGTCATCATTTTTGCCTACAGCCGCTGCTGTTCGGGGAAGGGGAATAACTCTATAAAGCAAATGCAAATTCCAGTCACTCTAGCTCTTTTTATAGCGTCACATTATACTGGCGTGTGGTAACAGAATGTTGTTCTTTCTTCGCCAGATTGTCTCAGTATGCACCAAAGATAATTTTCTGAGAGAAAAAATACTGCTAGAAATCTGAACTCAGCATTTAAGAAATACACTGAATATGGCAACTAGAAATAAGTACACTATCATCATATTAATGAATATATGGGTTTGAAGGCATTTTCTATTGAGGTGAGGGGAGGAAAGGGGGAATGTGAGTGATGACCATATTGATTTGTGCAAAACTGTGCCCCTTATCACTTATTAAACGTATGTGTTATATTTTAGATAAATGAAAGTAATGTCAAACTTCACAGCTTTGTCATAGTACCTGTCACAATTAACATTTCAAACACTTTCACCAGAAAATACATTTTTCATAAGTTTGCAATAGTATAAATAATCTAACACTGTCTTTGAAACAGAATTATTCACAATTGTTCAAAGAGGCAATTACTCAATTTTGGTAATTAAGGGGTTATGTTGAAATAATGGCCTCAAATTTAAATCCAAATGCTACATTATCCCAAGTCTATAACATTTAGAAAATTAAATAATCTTGAAATTTAGCCCTAATTTGATTATATTTCAAACACAAAAAAAACCTCTGAAGAAATATGAAGTGAGACTTTTCTCTATAAAGTATTTTTTTTTTGCGTTACATCCCTTACATCGAAGCTCATGACTTCATCACTGTTCATACAAATTATTCTACAACATTCTGATATACAGAAAATTAAAAAAAACCAAACTTTTAAAATAAGCCCTAATATGATGTGTTTCAGAAAGTAATGATGTGGATGGTTCTGAAGTGAGTGTATTCTCAAAAAATTATTTTTTTTGCATAATGTTCCCTTACACTGAAGTTCACTGTATTTGTTACAATATTGGAATTATAAAATTTTCCACAAAACTGTCCACTTTTCTTATCTTTGTTAACATGTAAACATTTAGATCTTATCTTGGAAAGATAATATTTTACGTTTCACAAAGACGTATACCCGATTTTGGTAAATTAGGGGGTATTGTTTTTACAGTGCAATCAGAAATACATGGATGATGTTTTTTTGAAACATCTCTGCTTTAGCTCAACAGAATTGTTTCAAAATATGTACAGAGTTTTGGTATTTATCTGCCCTTCCTGAAACATATTTTGAAGGAGATGTGTTCAGGTTAATGATCAGTCACTGGAATTTTTAATGGTTTACAATAAGCTCATTACGAGTGTCATAAAATGTACTCTCTATTCCCATGGATTAGCTCATTAATAGCTGAACAAGTTTATAAGTTTATTAATTATGCTCAGATCATACTTGACAGTACATGGGCAGTCAAAATCAAAATCACATTATATAACAAATGGCGGAACAAACATGACAGATTAAACAGTGCATCATCAGTCAATAAAAGTGCAGTGTAGTTTCCTATTTCAAGTAATACAAGAGAGGAGCTTGAACCTGCGGGGTTGCTTATATACGCTGCTAATATTTTCAATTGTAGATTTCTATAAAAAAAAGTATAATAGTCATAATAAATCAAAATATTTTTTCAAGTGTATTCTTTGATATTCTTCTGAAGAGTTCTTTTGTCACAGACATATTTGATCTCTTGTAGAAATGTTACAAAATATTCTTTCTTAGATTAGTTTCTAGTGCACGGTACTTAAACAGGGCAAGGAATTTATCACCCATGGCATTATCAATTTGACAATACCATCTCCCTTTTTCAGATGGTAGTTTACGGTTACTTGATCTAAATAGTTTTAGGGCATGGCATAATTTCTGTGGCAGAATATCTAAATATATGTCGCATTTGTAATCTCTTTTTATGGCTTTATTAGAGTTTTGCAATTCACTACGCCATTTCTGTATTACCTGGTCCTTGAAATATATTCCTAGTTATTCTGGGACCTTTCTATTTTACTTAACCATGATGACTGATTCAGACTTTTATTTTGATAATCATGCTGTGTGTGATACAATTATTTTGCACAAATTTTGAGGTTTTTCCTGTAACAGTTTTAAACCAAAATGAAAGTATCCTATTCTTCTTTCAGCTTTAAGAGGTACACATCCAGTTTCAGCATAAACAAAGTAATTTGGTGTATTTTTTTTAGGCCTAGGCATTTCTTTAAAAATGTTAGTTGTACTTGTTCAATTATGTCAGAGTTCATGTACCTCCACATTTTGCATCCATGTAGGAGAACTGGTTTGACCAAGGTGTTAAAAATGTGTACCTGACAGCTTACAGAAAAAAATTAACCTGGATGAGCTTTCCCCCTACCTGATACCTGTGGTACATGCAAAAGGTTTAGAACTCTAAGTGGTGCTCAGTTTGACTGAACATGGACTTAATAATTTTAATGAAATTGGCATTTATTTTGTTACTTTCTGTTTAAATAACAGTGTATCTCGCCATAGCTGGTTGTAAGCTCAAGAGGTTACAGACTTCTAATTGGCTGAAAATAACATGTTGTTACATGCGTTAGGAAGACAGTAAAAAATCTGTCCTTTGGATAGATTGTGGAGAATGGGCCCTAGATTTGTGAACCTACCTGCGAATTATTTTACATTCTCTCCTAATTTTGTAAATTAAACCTGAAGTTTGGGTCATTCGCTTCGGTTTCGGTGTGGCCTTCTGTGCGGAGCACTTGTCGTTAAGGAAACTGGTTAGCTTGTTTACACCTTTCGATGTATCAGTTCGCAGCTCGAAAACGAACTGCAAGATCTATATTTTGAACATCATTTTTAATAAGCTCATTGAATTCTGCAAATCATTAAAGAAGGCCTAGAGATTGTGGAATTTCTTGCAAGTGACAGTAGAGAAAACAGTTTATTGGCTCAAAGAGGGAAATTGGATTAGGCTTCTGTAACCAAGAGAGGTCAAGGAAGGCTTAAAACACTGCTTTGTTTTTCATACAGGTATATTCCATTAAAGATTTCATGACAATCTCGCAAAATATTAGCAAGAGACTGAATCACTCTCTCACTTTACACTGGCAGACAGGCATTTTCTAACAATCCCTGGCAACATTAACGAAACAGTTTTCAATACATTTACAAGAAATGAGGCTAAAAAATCCAAAACACGAAATATGTCCCCAATTTCATACAACTAACACACAGGCAAGATTCTTACGACTGCATCCTGAAAACCTAGTTTATCTATGACCAGCAACAACGTATGTGTACAGATATGCTATCTTGTACATGTCTTTCCCATATCACTTTGATCTCAGCTCTGTTGAACCGCTTGATCCAGGGCTAGGCAATTTAAAGGAGAAGAGCCATACAATAACATTGGCATCTTTAATCTATATGTGTCAATTTAAGAAGGGTAGTCTAGGCCTATACTCGTTAAATCTCCATTTTAGGACAGCAATTTAACCATTGCGTATGTCTTACTATGCATATATTTGTTTTTTTGGCAAATGTAGTCTTATGTGTGATTTTCCTTAATCACACCATTAAAGGAAAAAAAGATCTGTAAGTGACAAAGATTTAATTTTCTTAAGAGTTTATTTAAATTGTGCATGTGAAATATATATTTACTAACAAGGTAGGTCTGAGCATGGGTTCCAGCTTCTAAGAAAATACAGATCTGTTCTTCCACCCCCTGAGTGAATAAGTCGGCATATTGAGATAGATACATTACTACATTAATCTTGTGAGAATACCCTACAGAAACACAGTTTGATGAACTAGATCTAGGTCATCAAAACAATTTTAGCCCAAAGGACATCATTTTTCCAAACTCCACATAGAGCTGACCACTAGCCTTGGCCGCCACTATTATGCACCGATATGCACTTTGACCCCAAGCCTAGCCAGGTGGCCTCTGATTGATGATGCAGGCAGTCATCAGACAGCTTATCAGACTGTAGTTATCAGACTTAGCTATGCGTCAAGTTCTAGGCGCAAGATCTGAAGAAGCCTATTCCTGCAACTCCAGACACTTTTGTGAGACACTGTAGTTTTAGCTTTCAATTAAGATCATGATCATTGACATTTGCAATTTAGGCAAAATCTTCTTTGTTTTTATTGCCTGTGCATGATTTATTTTGAAACATCTGCAAATGACAATGGAAATAATTCACGCACACAAATGATTTACCATCTGCCTAAATAATACTAGCGAGGTGCCTGGCCCTCCTTTCTAGAGCCCATATCTGATGTAAGCTAATGACGGTCATGAGTGAGATGGGTGAAATAATTTAGGTTTTGCATAAAGCCATCAGGTGCACTGACTAAGGCATGCAGAAGTGGAACATCAAGCTGACAAAAGTTGAGAGAACTGCTCTCTTAGTGAAGGTCACCTATTACTGAAATGGCACTCTGCAGAATGCAGACCTCTGCCAAAGCCAATTGAAAGGGAGGAGAGAGAGAGGAGGTGAGGTAACCAACCAACACACAAACTATTTAACTCATTTATTATCCTGCTACCTTTAGGTCACATTTACTGAGTTGTAGTTATGCCATTATGTTACTAAAAACATTTAACCAAGATAGAAAACTCCCAGAAAGGCAATTTTCATCAACAGCAAACAGTTTTGTAAGATGACCATTCATACTAAAGTTGATACACCATGATTGTAATAAATGTTCAGCTTAACTTTTATGTAACTGGATGAAGCGAAAACCACCAACACTGGCAAGTTTAACAATGCAGTCACGAACATTAAAATAACATGTTCCTTTTATGACCAGCAGTCTATCAAGCAGGCTATACTCTCAATGGTACTCACTTAAAATAATCAGAGATGCACAGTCTCAGAAAATTGAGTACAGTTTAAGGCAAGAATGCCACGACCGAAACAATATGGGGATATAACCCCTTACCTGGGACCATGTGACTTCAGATAATGATAAATTTCATGTTTAAACAGAGCAGGCAGGGAGTGACACATCCTTGTCAAGGACTGCAGTGTTTTCAAGATGACCATCTCATTGTACATTCGGCTGTTCTCTTGGCCCACCTGCGTACCACGCTGTCTCTCATAACCTGCTTCATTGTAGTATGGCTCTGGGACCAGAATCAGACCTGAAGAAAGGGGGAGAGTAAAAGTGTTACTTTAGAGTAGTATAGAAAATGTACAAAAATCTCAGTGGTATCAGTCTAGACCATAAACTTACACAGCTGGACTCCAAGCCGAGCCAGAAATGGCTCTTTCTGCTATATGCAGCATGGTAGCAAGGGTGTTTAGCAAATCTGGGGTTGTATGTCTTGATTATGGATACAATGAACATTTGTTGTAGGGTGCTGGTAAAATTATTAAACACTGCTTGTATTGATGAGGGTCTCTCTGTTCCAAAAAAACATAAATTCAGTACACAGTGGCAACTGAAGAAATAATACTACTATGTTAATTGATAAAATATAAAAACAATCCTTAACCAATTTTTAGCAGTGCATGGCAAAAGTGTAGGTCACTCTTCTTATCAAAATTTAGCTCCAAAAAAAAACCCCCAGCTTTTTCCTCATCTTTGAGCTTCTCTGTTGATGTGTATCTGGCATATTAAAGGCTCTGGCATGCAAGTTTTTGTTATGTTTCAGTATGTGTTATTTTTCACCGTGACAAATATTACTGGGGTGGGTGGGCCCACAAGTAATTGGACTGACTATGCAGAAATAAAGATAGGAAGTTAAAAGTTTTCACTCAATTTATTTCTCCTCCATACAGCCATCTTCAGGAGTGACACATTTTTACACTTAAGTATGACCTTCCAAAGTCCTAGAAAAATATAGCACCCTAATTGTAGAGTCCTGTCATTGCACTGCTTCTACAATGACATTGTCATCATGTTGAAATGGTGTCCTATTGATATGCTTTTTCACAGTTTAACTGAGAAAAAAGTTCAGTGACGTCAAATCAGCCGAAAAGGTGGGTGAGTAAAAGATTTTAGTGCTCAGGTTTATAGGGTGATTGGGTGATGGCACACTGTCTTTCAGAGCTCTAACCACTTTTTCTGGTCATAATATTTTGTATTTTCATATGGTGATTGTATTAATACAGTCGAGTCCATGTATGTCGAAATCAGATACCTCAAATTTGTGGTATTACCTCAATAAGAGGTTGCCCTGGTCTTGGAAGATCACAAGTGTTTCAACAGCCATGCTTGAATTCATGGCAACAAAAAAGAAATATTGTTTTCATAACAGTGTAAATCTGTTTTGAACTTATCTTAAGTGAAATGAGGAATATGATGACATAAAGCCCTCCAAACTTTTCTATCTTAAAACAGTGGTCAACCCACAATATTTTTTTAAACAGGTCATGTAACATACATCTGTGCAATGTAAAAACGCAGAAATATTTTTTCCTGAAAATTTGCAAGCATAGTATGTAGATGCTTTGCTGTCAGTATGTTGCGTTTCAAATCTGTAGGTGAACCCCTCCTTGGTCATAACAACTGGATTTAGGTCAATGAAACTCACAACAACCATGGATAATTAGCCTGTTTAGCTGCCCAAAATTTTCATTCCAGTTCTCGTCTCTTGAAACCAACCAACAATTTTAAATTATAAAAGTAATTAAAAGTAACTAATTATTTTTAACATAATCTACTTGGAATTACTTTTGTTTCAAACTTAATCTACTTAATTCTATTCATCCTTAAACTTGTAGTTAATTATTTTTTCAGAAGTATTTTTAACCACCATTTCTGAGAGCAGTATCTTGGGACCTTCCCAAGAACCTATGCTCATGGTTATGAGCAGAAGAACAACCTCAAGTCAAGCAAACTTAGTAAATACTGACAAGAAGCTTATATACCTCTGAATTTGCACACGCTAACTGGTGGAAGGGATTGCATAATTTGTGTAAATGCAACCCTCCATTACAGATAATAAAAGTTATATCACAAGGAACTGTACATCCTACCTTGAATGGAAACCAGTACTTGTAGTAGACTAGATTTGGAGGTCCATACTTCTGTTCCCTTGCCAGACCAGGTGCCCAGCAGAGAAACACACACCTGAGGATAATGTCATTAGTATTCCATGTTGGAAACTATCAATGCAAATTGTGGGACCTGTCAAAGTGAGATGAGATGAACTTTTCAGTATTTATACTAAATATGATAGGGATTGTTTTAATGAGGAGAGTGAGACAACAATATGGATAATTTGAGTAACACATATGAACAAAAACAAAATATGTGTGTTGTGTGCAAAACTCCTGTAACATGTAGCTGTCAATTCAGCTGTTTCCTTGACTCATGAGTGATTTTCTCTTGTCTGTCAAGAACCTTGTTCACTGATCCAGACATACTGCGACTTTTAATGGCTACCATGACCAAGAGAAGTGATCAGTGGCGATCTTAGGTAATTCATGGATGGGAATTCATCTTCTTGTGAATGGGCTGCCCAAGTTTCAAGGATAAAATTATACCAATGGAGAAGTTTAAAGCAGTCTGTGAAATTCATAATAAATTTGACTTGATACATTAACTATGCTACTACTACAGTCAAATCCTGCACTTTGGATGACCTCACATGACAAAAGTGATAAAGATTAGACTGTCACAAAATATCTTTACTTTTACTCAATTTCAAATCTATGTCTTGGAAGTGCTTTCATATTTAAGTCTCATTATTTGCTGCCATAATAAAAGCTGGAGTGAAGGTCTGAACTGAACCAACTTTTAACTACTATGAAATGGGCTAAAATAAACTAACTTGTATTGTCAAAATTAATGCATAAGCTGAAATAAGCTCACATGCTGAGCGTGCACCACCCTGAATATATTACAACGAATATGCTCCCTCCATTTTTTTTCATTACAAGGAACACATAAAATGGACTGTGTGTTCAAAGAAAATGTTACAAGAGCTCCCTGTTCATAAACAAGCACAGATTCATACCTTTCCATCTTCATACAAATTAGGATTGAGGCGGTCATTGCAGTACGAGTGGTAATGACACACAGGTGGAGAGTTTGGGTAATCATTGGGCAGCATAATGTCAAACAAAAACAATGCATCTTCATACGGCGTTCCCTCAGGTCCAAGAATCATTACTGAGTACAGATCCTGGCAATGAACACAATCATTTATAGAGGTGTAGAGCACATAACCTGAATTGACTGTATTGGAGATAAAAATACAATGTGCATGTGTAGCCATTGACAAATTTAGGTGCTTTTTGGCATTACTGAAATCAATAAAAATTTGTCAAAAGGCATCATCAAAGGGTATACATATCAATCACAGAATAGAGGCAATCATAACAAAATATTATCTGTATGGAAATCCACATTATGCTTTGAAATGCCAAATCTTAAGAACCCTCAAATAAGAGTTCTTGAGAATACCCATGTGAGAAGTTTGATACTAACTTTAGGTGAGTCTAATTGTCTAATTTGAATCTGAAACTCTAAGCTGCTTTGCTTGTTTGTGCATAGTAAAATCTGATTGAGCTTCAAATTTGATTTAGGTCCCAAAGATGGGAATTAACAATGCCACCAAGAACTTCAAGGCTACAAAACTCTGGAGGCAAACAAAATCCAGCCCACTTAAGTCAGGTTTTTGCTGGGGCCATCACAGCTTAAATGATATGCTTGCTTCATATAATATTGATCAAGAAAGAAATGCGATGGTGTCAAATCAGCCGAAAAGGGTGGGAGGGTTAAGATTTCAGTGTTCCATATGTTGAATGTTAGGAAGGTGATCTGTGTGACAACACATAATCTTTCAGAGGAGCAGGTTTTTCAGATCGCTTCAAATCTTTTTTGTCTGATCACAATTTTTCGTACTTTTACACAGAGATTGTACTAATATTCTCCGTTAACTGGGACAGCTAAGTTGTCACTACGATGCCAATGGCATCACAGGAAACAGCCTAGCAAGACATTACCAGCAGATGTAACAACATCTGGTATGATTTGGGGTAGATGAGGATGGAGGCGTAGACTGCATGCTTAAAACTTTTGTTGCTGGATCCTAATGGTGAAGCCAGATTCTGTCCACGATCACCAGATGTTTCGAAAGTTCTCACACTGAGCTTTATGAATGATGACAGAATTTACCACTGTTTGCATTATGTTCTCTTTGAAAAGTTAATTCTCTAACTCCTCGAAATGTACATCTAAGGGTGGAGGAGGTGTTTCTAAAACTTTGTGATATGAGACAAATACTAATAAGTCTGACATGTAATCCTAAAGGAACCATACTTTTTGGCCAGAAGGAGTGTTCGTATGTATTCGTATCTGATTAAAATGGTATTGATACCTCATCTGAAAAGTATTCGTGGCAATTTCATACAAATGAATACTAAACGAATGCTATTTTAAATTTTCAATGGGAACATATTTGCCCACACATTCATGTCACGTATCGCTGAAAATTTTACTGGTGTGGCTGTCACATCAAATGATACTAGTACTTATTGTTTGTACTAGTACCACTACATTAAATAATATCGGTTATTTTACAGTGGAACCAACGATATATCACAACTTATGTTAGTTTTCACTAAGAGAATAACATGCATAGCACTCCCTTTTTGCTTTGTTCAAGGGAAGTAACAATGTAAAACATGTTGAGACATGGCCTGTCCTTGACTTGTTTCATAATTATTGTCTTAGCCTATTCTTAACTTGACCACTGTTTTTAAAAATGCTCATATTGTTAAACCTAACTGGTTCTTGCACTGGTTATTTACACCAGAAAATTCTACAGGTTCCAAAGTAAAGGAAGGGTGAATAATCTGGAGTTAAAGAAAAAGTGACTTAGCTGGTTCTTCACGTGACCCCTTCATGTATGTAATAAGGCCTGTGACCTAGAAAAGGCATCCAATGTAAATGTTTCAGGTACAATCTGAACCTTATAAATATAAAGTGTGTTCAGTTTATGTATTACATGCAGTCAAAATCAGCCTCAAAAAGAAGTGGGGATCATGTCAGAAGGAGAAGTATCCCTCAATGAAAGACGTTTGTTGAAAATTCTGGGCGTTGATGCCCCCTCCCCTCCCTCCTAACAAAATTTATTATAAAGGGCCCAAGGCAGAAAAACAATAGTTATCAATGACCCAGCTAGCATTAAAGGGAGGCAGCTATTATGAATGTACTGCTGTTCAAAAGACTAATCCTTTGAAATATATTTTAGCAGTGCTGAACTCTATGTTTGGATGAGTCAATAATCTTTTTTATTTCTCCAACCATATCCACTTCTCCAGCAGTACATCCTGTATATTAATACAGTGGACCATACGTGCCATGTTACAGAGTGCGTGATTATCATTCGACTGCTTGCTGCTATACTCCCGTTAATCAAGCAAATTGTAAGGCTGTGTAATACTCACATCTACATTGGTGGCTACTCCTGCCCTCTCAGACACTAATTTCTTTGTTTCATGCCTGTATCCTGAGGTTTACACTTTGCGGGAGAATGACAAAGGCAATTTTGCATTTATGGTGTCCTTAAAACATCTGAATTAAAGAAATTCCATGATGCAAACATTAAATAATGGGGATACTTTTACTATACATAATGAAAAAAAAAGAAAAAGAGAAAATGGATTCATTTCAGTTAGGCAGATTCGACTACAATTATCATATCTCATTGGGCTCCTTACGCTTAGAAATATGAGACATAATTTTGAATATTTTGAGCCATCTAATAGATTTACAAAATCAGTCTTTGGCTGGAAGGAGCACAGCTCTTATTTCTACTGAAAGTCACTCTCCTGTGTGAGTTTTTTATTTCCTTAAAAGTCTTTTGTCTTCCTCTCAGACGGCAGTGTATTTCAGATAACTTTGTTTGAATCAAACATTTCGACAATCTCTTTGTGGAAATTAACAAATTTTCTCCATCTCTGTGTCAGAGTTGAAGAGGGGCTTTTGTTATCTTAACACCAAAAAGCAAATGTAACTACTGCTTTTTTCTTTCCAGTTTGGAAATTTTGTGAAGTAAATGCTCATGCTTTGCCCTCCATGTAGTTTTATAAGCTTTAATTTCAATTCTATTTTAATTAATTCACAAGTCAGTGAATTAAAATACTCACACTAAACTCAAATTTCCAATTAATAAAAGCCTTTTCGTCTTTGAGTAACAAGTTTAAAGCAACAAACTAGGTTAACGTTTTTGTGATGCACTGTAAAATGCACCCAGTGAATCCATTTGACATAGGAAATAGGATATTCCTGCATGGGCCAAGCATATAATCCTCGTTTTTTTTATCATAAAAGAACACAGCCTTGTAATCCTTTCATTCGTGATACATGTGTAGGTGACATCACACTCATGGTCACTGTGTAAAGCTGAATACTGCCATGACCACATATCTTATTGGATATTCTTGAAAGGGAAAAAAAAACAAAACTGCACTCATTCTGTGCAAATCTGGACATCTTCCTTGTGACTCTCATATAAAAAAATTGCCACTATAGGGTACTCAGAGAATTATAGCCTTTAGAGAGCGAGTATTGAACACTTGATATTTCCTTCATCTCTAGCTGATTTATGAAAGATGAAACAGATAAAACAATGTACAATCCTTCACCCCATATGCTCCCCACACTTACAAGTCGATCCTCAAATCCTTTGATGAAAATCCCATCTGGAAGACTGGATTGAAAAAGTTTGAGCTGAGGATGAAGCAACATAAAATGGGTCATCTTTTAGCTGTGATGTTGGCAAGTCTCTTTTGGTAAGTCTCAAAAATGAAAAGCTAATCATGCACTTGCTGCTGGCAGGTAGCCCTGCTTTGACATATGCCATACCATTATGCTTGAAAGAAAAATAAAGTTATGAGCAGTCTGATTGACCTGAAGACAGTGACATGCTAATGCTTTTTTAATACTTGATTGCCCTATGTGGTTCAAATGGGTTCATCGAATGAGGCGATAAGTCCATCCTATCTGAGAAAGACAGAGATATCAATTAAGTCACAAAGAGCAGACTAAAACTGAATGTCTGCTCTTCAATGTTTGAGGGACAAAAATATGGTGAGGAGGCAAAGGCTTAGGTAAACTGAAGCATGAGAAAATGTTATGTGTTGGAAGAGGGGGATAACAGATATTTTAGAGTTTGTGATTACGCAGAAGGATGGATGCACTCAGGCAAACTGATATGATAGCATTCTAACAATAAACAAACAGCTAACTAACACACACTGGTTTCTGTCTGTGACCCACTGATGAGTTACCCCCATGATGATCAGAGACACCTGAATGTATGGGTGCCTATGACTGTTACGTCTGGCTTGTTGAATCATGAGATATAATGTAAGCGGCCATCTAAAAAAGATGCCATTGTCAGCTTCGCTTTATTACAAATTTCTTTGTTAGATATAACGAAAATGTAATAAAAGGTCAAGTGAAAAAAGCTGATGTCGGGTAAGGCACTGGGAACGGACAAAATCTTGAATGAATTTCTGAAATATGGTGGTGATACAATGGTATAATCTATCACGGCAATGTTCCAAACATTTGTAGATATGGAACTTTGGAAGAGTTCCCTTTCGACTGGAAAAAAGGTCTGATTAAATGAATTCCTAAGGGAGGAGACCCAGCATCGCTGGGAAATTATAGAACAGAGGCATAACATTAACATCATGGCAAAAATAATAGAAAGCTAGGTTCAAAATTATCTAGAAACATGCAACATTTAGGAGAATCACAAGGAGCTTTTAGAAAAGACAGACGTGTAGAAGATCGAAGTTTTAATTTAATAAGCACCATATGCACAGATAAACACCTGGAACAAAAAGACCTACATTGCCATCCTCGATATCAGTAGATGTTTCGACTATACATAGAGAGATGGCTTGTTCTAGCAAGTGGCAAATATAGGTCTTAAAGGGAAGGTATGGAGGCTATTTTTATTAAGAAGTTAATTACACTCAGGGGTGGATACTAAAGTAATTTTTGGAAACATGGAAACAGACTGGTGCTCGCAGCAAAACAATTTAAAACAAGGATGTCCTTTGTTGCCGACACTTACTTGACACAAAGTATCTAGGTATAAACATCGCAAATACTGTAGCTTTATTAATGCCCTATTATTTGCAGATGACATTGCCCTTGAAGCTGATACAGAAATGAAGTTACAAAAGATGCTTGATGTTGCGGCAAGATTCGCTAAGAAATGGGGAATAAATTTTAATAAAATAGTCACATGTACGGATAGTAGGACAAAAATGTAATTCATCAAAACTTTGGTCACTTGGTGATTTATCGATTAGGGAATATGAAGAACACAAATATTTGAGGATACACTGTATATACATGTGTATATAAAAAAAAAAAAAATTGAGATTCACCTACCACACTGAAAAGTATTTGAAACCGATCTGTATAATAGAAAACTATCGGCTATGAAATGTATTTTATCAAAAAATGAAAATGTTAATAAAATCGATTTCGGAAACTCCATTTGGCACCAAGATATTCGCCCTCCAATCCTCCATGCCTCTTCTGTTTGGGGAAACATTAGCGAGTGTGGACTCCAAACCTTACAGTCCATTTAATATCAGTGCATAAAAAGTGTCTTAAGATGTAAACTGAATGTTTCTAGAAAAGCTATTCTTGAAGAACTAGGATGGGAGGATATCACGGAAACAATATCTAAAGTAAAGATCAAGTACTTTGATAGAGTACTGAATATGAGCGATTTCAGGTTGACAAAGGTGTTACTCTATAAACTTTACCGCATCCCAACCCAAAACTGTTATCAGTGTTATTGGGAATTTTGTAAAAATATCAAAAATACATTGTATGAGGCGAGTTTAGACTGGTTATAGGCTGTGGAAGGAGGGAAAGATGTTTATAAATCCAGTTTCAATGTGACTAGGGAGAGGAAGAGATATCTTTTTGTAACCGGGTGGAAAGGCAATATAGTAGTATGGTATTCTTACTTTTTATATTTAAGGGGGAGGAATGTGAGCTTAGTCTGATAATTTTTCAGATGTTACATATTATTTTAAGGAAGTGTGTCACCAGGGATTTTACCAAATTACTGTGAATGATCAATTTTGAGAAGAAAGGCCGAAAAAACCTACACTAGAAAATTTCTGTCCCTGCCGGGGATCGAACCAGGGTCTCTCAGCTTGCAAGTCAGAGCGTGTTACCACTACACCACGGGGACGCTAACTTCACAGCAATTTAATTCTTAAATACCTACTGCCTGAATCAATCCCTAACTTCCACGTGCGAACCTAGTGTTCACCCGTGACCCTAACACACTTCCCGACTGCTCACACTCCCCCCTGCTTATCCATGTCATGTCCTCATGACAACTTACAGCTCTCGATGAGTATGAGGTCATTCTTATATGATATCTCTACTCCATCGGCATACTGTCCACAATGAACCTGAGGCCATTCTTATATGGTTATCTCAGTTCTTAGAATACTACCTCCACTTTGTCTTATGTCTCTGCCTATGGGTTACAGAACCCTCTACTCTCGTTACTGCATCCCCAAGGCCCTAATGAGACATCCTGCCGACGTCGCCAAGTGTAACCGGGAGGAAAGGCAATATAGTAGTATGGTATTCTTACTTTTTATATTTAAGAGGGAGGAATGTGAGCTTAGTCTGATAATTTTTCAGATGTTACATATTATTTTAAGGAAGTGTGTCACCAGGGATTTTACCAAATTACTGTGAATGATCAATTTTGAGAAGAAGGGCCGAAAAAACCTACTCTATAAATTTTTGTCCCTGCCGGGGATCGAACCAGGGTCTCTCAGCTTGCAAGTCAGAGCGTGTTACCACTACACCACGGGGACGCTAACTTCACAGCAATTTAATTCTTAAATACCTACTGCCTGAATCGGTCCCGAACTTCCACGTGCGAACCTAGTGTTCACCCCTGACCCTAACACACTTCCCAACTGCTCACATTTTAACCCTTTCCCCGGCAAGTGGGTGTATTACGGGGGGTGGGGGGAGCCTATGTTTTTGATGATAACTTGAGGTTTTCTCGGACGCTCATACTCCACCTTTACCTCAGGATAGATGAGGTAAACATATTCCAGCTTTGGAAATTTAGTTTATGTTATGATGTGCAATTTATCAATGGTTTGAATATTTTCCCCTTTTTCTGGCAACTGGGTGTAATACACCTGGACACCTTTTTATAGAAAAAATAAACGTTTATGCTTTTCCCAGCAACTGGGTGTATCACATTCACACCCAGTCAGCTTTTTATGCCTAAAACCGATTAATTAGTTGAACATGACTGAGGGTGCACATTGTACATCTAGACTTTAAGTGTATTTGAATTGATTTTGTATTTTTGACTGTGATTAAAAAGTGTGAGTGCATGGTAGTGAATAAGTAATATAAGTATGCCTAAGTTACATAACAATGCAGTTATTATAAGAATGCCAAACTTTTTATTTGTCGAGAAAAGAACATTCTTCATCCTTTCATCTGAGGATTCATGGGCAATAAACACTGAATTCTGAACAAAGGAACAGCAATAGCAACCCGTGAAAGTGAATCTAATCTGGTAAATTGTCAATTACATGATTTGTCATGGGAAATGAAAAACCTAGTGTGAACAGTTTGTGCAGCACAATACAGAATGTTCTTTGCAAATGAAGCAACTCCACTTCTCACAATGAGAGTTTGTTTCCTATCTCTTTTCGATGGGCAGAATGAACACCTCATTTGCTTCGGGGTAGTCGCACTTTGACCAGGGACATCTGTATTCGCTCTCTTAGCAGGGGTGCTGAATATGTCAAGGCAGGGGATGGTAGCAGGGATTTCAAAACAGTGGCAATGTTCTGCTTGACTGTGTCTTGAAGAGTCGGTACAGTTGAGCATCTCTTGATCTGTGCGAGTGCCAGTCATCTTCCGACTTCTGAATCTTTGTCTGTTGTCTTCATGTGATACTGAATCTGTTGGATACTTCGTCTTGTACACTACTCTTGCTGCAGTTGATGCCAGATTAATAATATTGAAGAAAATAACTAATGGCCATCTCTTTGTCTTCCTGTTTACAGAAAATGCCTTTGCAATCTGATCCATGGCGTCCACCCCTCCCTTATTCTTCTTGTATGTCAACAAGCTCTGGCTTTTATCGGTCACCGGAAACCTCTGGCTGATTGTGCATTATGCTGAGGAGCAACACGTTCTTTTGTTTTTTGCTTTGGTAGGAAACAAGTGTCATATCCTTTCAGCTGTAACATGTATGACTATTTCCTTAATGAAGAATTTTAAAATGAAATCGTACTTAACAGACCCATCTGGATTTGTTTTAAGCGAAATTAAATTTAATGCATGTACAAGTATGTTAGGTCTGAATGCTGATCTTAAAAGACTGAATATGAGAGAAAACGATGAATGCCAGAGTTGTGATAGGGGTATGAAAGAAGATAACTGTACATATGCTTTTTGAATGTAAGAAACATGAGGACATTTTATGAAGAAATTTCTATCAAGAACTACAGATTTTATGCATATACTGTGAGAGCGTATTTAACGAATTTTCACAGTTGTCCAGTTTTACTAATACCATTCTCTTAATAGACTCTTGTAATTCCGAGCCAACTTCACAGCCTAGAAAAGTAGAAGGTAGGAATGCACCATCTTCTTTTGCTCTCATTAGAAATGAATATTATTTTCAATCGGTGAGTGTGTGAGAGAGAGAGAGAGAGAGAGAGAGAGAATGTGTGTGTGAGAGAGAATTTAACGGAGGTTTGGAGATTTTTGTAAAGGGCAAACTGTGGATGTACATTTACATACTGTATGTACTTGCTGGAAGATTTCTGATCTAAAGGCAAGAACACAACATGCACTAATGCACTAAGGATAAACAAACAGTTACGACACTGGTGCCTTCAGGACCTCGAAACTTTAAAGCTGGATGCTCAATCAAGATTTTATACCAGCAAACTGTCCTGTCCAATTTCCCGAATGCAGATTATTAATTTATTTTTTATAGCTACCAGTATAAGCAAGGATTTTCAAAAAGAAAACATTAAGCACATTGAGAAAACAACTGTTGGCCAAAAACCCTGATCTAACCGCTTTGACGTCACGCCGACCTCTGTTCCTTGGTAAGCTTATAAACAAATCCCTCCATGCCCATGAAGCCTTGCCTAGGCTAACCAGCTACACAATACAGCTAGCTGACATAGCTCATGGAATGGGCCTCAACCATATCCACTATTAGGAAAAAATACCTCAGGGTAGCAGTGAAGTCAAGAAAAGATAAAACGTTCACCTGGGTGGGCTGGCAGGGCCAGTCTTTGCGTAATGACTCGACAAAGCTAAACTCAGGCTGCATACCATAACAGCACTTAGCCTAGCACCTAGCAGTTAGTCAAGTGATGGTCTAGTGCTTACGGAGTGTTAAATGTCTGAAAACATGAAGTAGAGTTACAGAGTTTAGAAAGAAGTTATATCACTTCATGGCATTATGCAGAAAAGCACTGTGCAAAGTTTCAAGTGCCTATCTTAAAAACTCTTAGTAGAGTTTTAGGCCTTCATTTGAGTAAGGACAGTACATGTATTTTGAATAAAGCGACTTAAAAAACAAGACGTCATGAACAACTTCTTGCAAACAGTGATAAACGTTTAATAAAATGGGTATAATATTAATAGTATTATATGTAGCCAGTCAGAACTAAACGCAATGTCTTTTTCCCGGTCAAAAATGCCTAAACTAAAAATCTATAGTAAGGCTGAAAACTGACCACTCAGATGTCATGTCTAGCCTAAAAAATAAGGACGGAAAGAAAAGATTGCCAGTTTTGAGAACGTTGGCACCAAACAGTAAATTACTGTGCTGTAAACTATACAGTAATGATAAAGCTAATGTTTACGAGCTTCACGAAGTACAAAAATTACAAAACTTTGTTGTAGTTTGTAACACTGAATGGTCTGATGGTATTGCAAATCCTCATTTTTGTAACAAATTATACTCATCAGTTTTAACTGAACGCAAAGAAGCAAAACCAAAACAGCACAGCTTCTGTAATATAATATAAAGTGTGACTCATCTAAGGTCAATAGTCAACATTTCTCACACATGCAAATTTCCAGTGAGAGCGGGTGTGGCACTACTGAACAGTTCGCACTGTCAGACAGTAAGTTAAAGGAACAGGAGTAGCAATAGCTTCACAGCCTAAAAGATCCACAATAATTTTACATAAATTTTCAACCCCTTCCACGTTTCCTTCGCCCGAGCACTTCTGAGAAAATGCAGCTTGAAAGTCGGGATTTTCACACCCTGCTGGCAGCCATGACTGGTCGTCCGGTCAGCGCGGGAATGAGGCTTGGAGTCAGGAAAGTGAGAGGCAAGCTAGTAGTTGTTATGCAAAGTGAATTATCCAATAACTTTCGTTCACTCTAAATGTTTTGCCTTTTTTTTTTATTCATCGTCGAGAAAAGTCTTTTGTTAAACTGTGTGAACAACTGCCCGACTTTGATCGCAGTGAGACAACCTTAGAAAAAAGAGAATGAAATAATATTTAAGAAAAAGGAACATCTATCTGACCACTGTTTAAGTTCCTGAAACAGAATGTGCTTTTCTCTCTCTCTCTCTGTCTCTTTCTCCCCCTCTCCATTAGTGTCTTTTTTTTTTTGTTTTGTTCTTACCCCGTTTTCTCCTAGATTCTTATCCCATCACTCTACTGCTCATTTCTCTCTCTCTCTTCATCCCTATAATTGTGCCCACCCAACCCATATTAGGATCTATCTCATTCCCCTCACTGATACTTGATAGTGAAGACCGATTCTTTCTTTCAAAACTACAATTCCGTGGTCATCTCTGACCAAAATAAGAAGGTCAAAATAATTTTCATGTCGATGTGCCTCCTTTTTGATTTGCTCTCGAAAGCCTTTTGACTGATTTATGACTAGTGACACAACTAGCGCCGCCCCTAAGCACAGAGAATTTGACTGTGGGGGCATCTGAATTATTTGAAAGTGCTCCGCAAGCAAATGATAATTTTACAGTATATTGTCAGAATCTTTGACCAATGAGAGCTCACTAAACCACACAACAGACAACAATACAAAAGCAGTGCAAACATTAATAAAGCGACTCAAACAGTGTGTAGCGAGCAAGTGTCAATCAGTATTGGCGTGTAGTGAAGAGGCACTGAACACGATAGCTTCTCCTTAGAAACGCCACTGACGTTGCTACTTTAATTCACAAACCAAGTCCGCTGTGCAGGAAACAAAATACTTCATTATTGGTAATAAGGTGTAACCAGCAAATGATTCACAATGCACAGACCATAACAGCCAACTCTCTCAACTCTCTCACTCTCATGCCTTTTATAGTAATTTCAGTAGAAATTCTGGAATAAACAACGTCATCATCATATGATGCGCCCAAACAAACATGCTAGTCTAGAAAGTACGAACAGCAACTTTTAGACTAATTAGAATCAAAACATGTTGATCGCGGCCCCACTCGAACCCTCGGGAAGGCTAATACTGTACTGCGTTCACTCAAAGCATCCTACCCGAACCTTCGGGAGGCTAATACAGCGTTTATTCAAAGCACCATACGGTCGAGCTGACCTTGACACTAGACAGTCTCAATACTAGCGGGAGCATAACGCACTGCCGCCCTAGTTAAAAGAGAGGAAAAAACCAACTGATCCCAACAAGGTCAGCCGCTACTAACTGCAACATTCTCGAATCATGAAGAACCGGAGCCGCGGTTCAGGACCGTATAGCAAAGAAAAGGGGGGGGGGGGCACTAGCCCAAACAAACAACAAGCATCACAAATGTTACACAACCCCCCTTTTAAGTTGAGCATATCTAGGATCAACTAAGAATAATAAGGAACATTTGTGGGCCAGATATCTGACAAGACCTTTGCCCGTTCTAAATGACTATTAAGCTAATAGTTTCCATATCAAAACCAATACATTAACCAACAGCAAAATATTCAAATGAAGTATATTCATCATGCAAATGTAGAATATACAACCATGAAAATACAAATACACTGCTAAAAGTTTCTGGGACATACAATCCCATACAGTGAGAACATAACCAATAGACCACTGCGCAGGGTCACTTCCACATACAGCCCCGTATGATCAAAGGGCTAAAATACATTACCATAGTACATTTCACATCATGATCAAACAATGTGAGAATTCTTAGGTCCTAGGACCCGGAGACATGTACCATGGACAATTGTCATTACAAGAGTCTAAAAAACAAACTGCAATGATACAACATGGTTCCATGACAACTACAACAGTGTATGGTCATTATAACTCAACTGTCTCTCATGCAGCGAATTAGTCACCCACGCGACTCAGAAAATCAGCACCGACATTATCTTTACCTTTCACGTGCTGGATTCTGAATCGGTAGGACTGGAGGAATAAACTCCATCTTAACAGTTTTGGACTGTCAAACTTGGCTGTGTTCAAGTACTCTAATGAGTGGTGGTCAGTTTGTAGCACAAACTCCTTTCCATACAGGTACAATGCAAACTTCTTCACAGCCCAAACAATAGCTAAACACTCACGTTCGGAGACTGAGTATTTCATCTCACACGGCGACAGTTTGCGACTAGCATAGGCTATGGGATACAATTTTTCACCATCCTTCTGCATAAGACTAAGAGCAGCACCCAGACCTCGGTCTGAAGCATCAGTTGACAATATAAAGTCTTTAGAGAAATCAGGTAAGCGCAAAACAGGCCTAGACACAAGGCTATTCTTCAAAGATGTGTATGCCTTTTCTTGAGCTCCACCCCACTGAACAACATTAGGTTGACCTTTTTTGAGCAAGTCCGACAATGGCGCTGCGATGGCTGCAAAATTGGGTACAAACTATCCCCAGGAATGATTTTACATCTTTCTTAGTGTTGGGTCTGGGAGCATCTCTTATCTTGCAAATATTGTCATCCAGAAGACCAACTGTTCCCTTACTAATGGAATGTCCCATAAAATCTACCTCGAATGTCCCAAGGAGGCACTTGGATGGTCTTGCAGTGAGTCCAGCCTGGTAGATTCGTCGGAGCAGTTCCCTCAGGACTTCCACCTGTTCGTCAAATGTCTCCGTGAATACTAGTAGATCGTCCACGTATGCTGTCACCCTGTCCATGCCCTGAATCAGAGGCTTCACAACAGTGTTCAAGATGGCTCCTGAGTTTATCATCCTGAATGGCATCCGGACAAACTCGTAATGTTCACCCATGGTCATGAACGCTGTCTTACCGACATCCTCTTCTCTAACTTGAACCTGCCAGTATCCCTTGCTGAGGTCTATCCGGGAAAACACTTTTCCCTCGGCCAGGTTCTGGAACACATCCGATGGGGTGGCTGTCGGATGAGGGTCAAAGACCGT
>JAWQUT010000096.1:1782984-1797068 GCA_033807755.1 Ellobium chinense
GGGGGGCCTCTTCACATGCTGATAATTCTGATCGGCAAGCCCACACAGGTTGAACAAGATGCAGTTCTTGCTGAAGCGAAGAAGAGAGCTGGCTCTCTCCACGCGATTTGCTAATACTTCAACTGATATTCTCAAAAAGGCTGTTAGTACATAATGTACAGGCCTACTATCTCTTCTTTCAATTCTTATTCAGCACAACGAGAATGTCACTCCGGAATTTCCTAGGCACTGATTCACTGAACAGCATGGCCTGCCCACACTCACCCTCACTTTTCTCTTCTTCTGTCTACAGGGCAACTGTATGCTTCACTCATCTCTCAGCCATGGAAAGGTCCTCCCAACCTATCCCAAGACCCTCTTAAAGGAAAGATGACCTGTCCTACAGACCAGGTTAAATCATATGTTACCCTATTATTCCAATAAAATAGACTTTCAACTTGATATAACGCCTCTGCCTGCCCCAGACAACCCAGAGGTTACATTATGAAAACTCTGAATTCTTACACCCCCTGTGCACGTGGCAGCCATAAGCTTACGTCAATTACGTTCTGCTGCATGGCTAAACTGTCTAGCCAGTGCTCTGCGGATGGATGATAATACGTCAGTCTGAATATTTTGATTCCACTGTAAGCAGCAGATGTGTCAAACTAATGCTGAGGCAATAAAAATGCAGAATACTTTACCTGGCTTACATGGTTAAGATTTGCTTTTGAATTTGGATAACCAGAACCTTAATTGAAAGCTGAAAAATACACATTGTAAGAGAGGTGTCTGTACTTACTAGGTCTCCTTACTGAGTCGTATTGCTCATGCGCACAGTACAGTAACGGAACAGTAACAGAAGAATTTCTCTGCGGTGAGCATCAAAGATAATTTTGGGAGAGAAAAAGTACTTGAAAACGGAACATTATTTTCGACAATGCATCTACCTTTAAGAAACCTTGCCGACATACGGCAGCTGTAGACCATGGTAAAGAAGTGCAGAGGGGGCGGTCTGACCTCCCAGAGCATCTGAGAACTGTGGTCTGTGATCCCACATGGACTAAATACTGTAAGGTTTTTGTTGGGGCAAAAAAAAAAAAAAGGATGACCCTCTTCACTCTGCTGATACTTCCAATGATATTCACAAAATGGATGTCATCCTAACTTAATTACTGCAGTACCATTGGATGGTCCATTTCAGGTTTTAATTTTCCACTGAATACCTTCATCACCTCCACTAATAAACTACAACTGATAAGAGTGAAAAGGAATGACTCACAAGCTAGCATGGAAAGGCCGTGACATAAATTTAAAAAAAAATATCTTTCTTTGGGAATCATAAGGGTTAACCCTATCCCGCATAGTTAGACTAAAACAAGTTGTACATTCATGCAAAAATATTTTGTTATACCATGTATGCAAAACAAAAGATTTTATGAATTTTTATCAGTCTTCAAGGTTGACACGCACGTCAAAAAATAATTTTCCATTTTCCAGAACTTTTTCTCTCTGAGAATTATCTATTGTGCTTATCAAACCAGTTTTGTGAAGAAAGAGCATCAGTCTGTTATGGCGCGCCTATATATTCATAATGCAGGGAGTAGCCTTGAGTGACGGGGTTTGGCCCTTGCATCAAGAGTTATTCCCCTTACCCAATCAGCCGAGACTTAGGACAAAAATGATGGAATCACTTAAAAAATTCCAGCAGCTGCACATTGCTCTATCTGAAAATGTATTATTCAGCTTTCATTTAAGGTTCTAGTCATCCAAATTCAAAAGTTAAGTTCAAATGTGTAAGCCAGATGAAATATTCTCCATTGTTATTGCTTCAGCATGATTTTAACTGACAGATCTGCTGCTAACAGTGGAATATTCGTATTGATGTGTCCTTGACCGTGCGACTGGAACGTAACTGATGAAAGCTTATGGCCACGATGTGTGCAGTGGGTGTAAGAATTCGGACTTTTGATAATATGACTGTGTAGGTTATCTAGGATGGGTAGTGGCATTACATCATGTTGACAGACATCTGGAAGACTGTCTTATGTGAATAATAATATAGTAAAACCTGTGATACTCAAGGGAAATTGGAAAAATGGTCCTACATGACGCTTGGCCCTTCATCGCAGGGAGGACATTTGTAGGTGTATTTGTGATTAGGTACTCCATGCATATATAGAGACAAACACTGTCTCATCAGGCATATACTGTACTTTAAAAGAATATCACAAACTGAAGTAAGGCAAATGTTGGTACAAATACAAACTGCATGTACAGTATTAAAAATCTAGACACCCGAAGATACTTTTTCGCCATTTAAATTACTGCACCTTAAAAGCCATTTACAACTTTTATTTGGCCTTCGGCTTAAGATCCCTGCTGACACCTCAATGTTTGTTTAAGAAATCAAAACAGCTCTTGGTATAAAAATTACAAGAGTAATAAGCTTGCAGCTGGGACATATCTGTCTTCCTCAAGACAGTTTGTAAGCTTTTGCATGATCAGTATGGATTAAAAATCCTCGAACATGGGAGAAAGACTGACTTCAGCCATGAAGTTATATATTTATATCCTGTCGGTTCTTTCCACTTTCTCCTTTTACCAAGTATCCAATCATGGACAGTCATACAACAATTATCGCTCTTCCTGCCTGGTTAGAGAATGATAATATGAGACACTGTATAAGGGTAAAGCCATGCTGACGCCGGAATCCGACGGTCAGACCGGACCCAACGTTATCTGTTGGGCGTGCCGCCCATGCTAATGCCGGAAACTGACGGTCAGATACCACTACAAACATGGCGTGTAGCAGAGGAAGAAAGTTGTTGTTGTGGTTAAGGAGAAGACATAAAAGATACTCTTATAGACAATTTGGGGTCAACTTCATGCAAAGACATCGTCAAACACTTATTTAACAATGTTGTGATGTAATTTTTCTCGTTTGTCAAAAATAGCTGATCTTTGCTGAACCGTTAGAATAAGTTTTTCATCATCCATCTTGAAGACTTTCTTGTAAACAAGTGACAATGCCGCTTTCGACATTTGTTCGAAGAAGTTAAGTTATTGTGCTATGGTTATTTATAGACAGTTGGCGGGTAAACGGACACAACTATGCAGAGAAAATGTAGCTGAAATTTCCTCCCTTGCGCCCGACGGTCAGAATAGATAGAACACGCTCTATCGGAGATGGTCTGACCAGTGCCGTCTCAAGATGCTGGGTGACAGCATGGGAGGCCGAACCGTTTTTCATTATCTGTTGTTACTATTTAGTCTGTGCACATTCTTTTCGGGCCGAAGACGGTCCGGTCTGACTGTCGGGTTCCGTTGTCAGCATGGTTTTACCCTAAGCTATTCCCCAACCCACCTCAACCTTTTTTATTTTTTTTTTTGCTGCCAGGTGTGAACATGAGTTCAACTCACTTCACAATGCTGGTTTGTCTGGGTGTGTTCAGGCAAGGGAAAAAAACCCCACAATTTCAGAAAAAAGAACCTGCGTGGATAGCTTACTGGGATTTTTATTTCCTCAACTCATTTTCCTGGCAAGTCATTTGATAGTTTGGCACTTGCTTTCAATGTTCTTTCAAAGTCCTGTTTGGCCCCCTCCATGGAGATCACCTTTCACTTTCACTAGTCACGGAAGTCTTTTTTTCTTGATTTTCTTTTCTTTGTTTCTAAAGCTAGATTTATGTCATTTGTGTGGGGTTTTTTTTTTTTTTGGTTGTCTATAGACTATTTTTTTTTTAACTAGACTTCGGCTTGTCGATGCATGAAATGGGCTGTCTGATGTCTGCTACATTAGTCACAATTACAACACTGCCAATAATGAGCGGGCCATATGGGCTTTGCAAGTCTGATATTGTGTAACATCTGTGGTAGGCAAATGCAAGACGTGGTTGTCTTCCAACCCTCATTTCCCTTCCACCATAGTCACTGAGCTGTAAGCTCTTCTCTTTAATGTACACTGAGGAGATGATTTTCAGATCTCGCTTTCTGACCGGGGAAAAGGATAGGGTACATGTGGTCGCTTGTCACAGTGAAAACGTCTCCTTGATCAGTGTCCGTGTTTCATGATCAGAGGGAGCCGCTGATCGGTAGTCAGTTTCAATAAGAAAAAGGTCAGTGAACAGGAATAGTGTACATATAGAATAGAGGGGGCCGCTCGTCGCAGGGACCGCAGGAGATAGGTTTTACTGTATATCTTAGGTTTAACGATCCAACTTTCCTTTTAAAGTATTTTTGGCATGGTAAAAAATAAACAGCCTTTTTTCTTTTCTTCCAAATTTTGCCATCCTAATAATCAAAAGTATATACAAGTCCTCAGTGCTATACAGAAAAACAACACAACTGCTGAAAATTTTTGAATTCTAGACAAATTCCAAGATTTAAAAAAAACTTTTTGAAGGCGAAAATGTCATTTTTTTTTTTTTGGTAGGAGGGTCTTTCTCTCAGAGGGTCAGGGATTCATTCCTGAGCCTGTGCAATAATTTCAGTATTACTATTAAAAAATATCCACTACAGTCGAGTCCGCTTAACTCCAATTCGCTGGGACCACCCCAATGAGTTGGAGAAACAAGAATTCGACTAACGATTTCCAAGGCGAGTCAACCGTATGCGAGCGAGCGAGCGAGCATCCTGGGGAGGTCACGAGGGCAATTCAACAGGGGATGTACCCAAAGATGGCATATTGGGGAAGTATTTTAAATGGGATTATTTCTCTTGCTAAGAAATTGCTCTGAGTAGTAGCTTAATAGATGAAGAGGCCGCCGCTTTTTCCACTTGTTCCTGGTTTTTCAAGATCGTAGAAAGCGTGCTAACGGGAAAGCCATATTTCTCAGCTATGACATTCTTCGACATCGCACCTCTGTCGATTTCCTGGAGCATGTTAATATTCGACTCAATGGAAAGAGTCTTGAGGTTTCTCTTTACAGGATTAGAGGAAGCCATTATTTAGAGGACAAATTCAATTTAATTCAAGTTGAAAATGATAAAGATGAGTCAACCGTACGCGAGCGAGCGAGCACACTGGGGAGGTCATGAGGGCAGCCTCTTGTTTATTTACCGTCACAGTGCAATGGGCCAGTGCATTGTATATATACACTGCTGCCGAGATGTTTAATTATCGATCGATTTTTCAGCACCGCCGAGCCCTCCCACATTCTCTTCCCACTACTGTCTTATCAGCGGTGGTGTAATACACACGCCCTACTTATTGTGCTGCGGTTAATGGCACTCGCAGTGTCCAGTTTTATTGCCTCTCTCTATCCGCGGCACTGTCTCGTTTGTTTTTCAAGCCATCGGCGTTGTTTGGTACCACGTGGGGAGGACGCCAGGAGGTGATTTTGCCTCTGTGGCAGCGCTGGGCAGTTGGACTAATCAGAAATGGGCATTAATTACTTCGTCTTATGCAAGGATGATTAATAGACGCAAAGAAGGGAAAAAAAATATTATTTCTTTTTCTTTTGACTAATAAGTAATTGGAGGAATCCGATTTCGACATACATGGACTCGACTGTATATTTTTAGAAAAAAAAGAGAAAGTTGTAAGGTATTGCAGCTTTAAAACGTCAGCTGTGATTGGGTATGGAGCACAAACTGTTACCTCCACCCAACAATTTTTATGGTCAGTATACATTATACATCATTTGTCTTTTAATTTCATATTATATCACTACAGATAACTTAACATATTAAAACATTTTTTTTCCACAAATTAAGGGGGTAAGGTTAATAATTTGGCTTAAGGGACTAGTAATATTGACCTCTTAATAATGACCTCTGAATCAAAAGTCCCATAAATGACTCTGACCTCTGAAAGTCCTATGAACCAAAAGTCCTGTATTTGAAAGCAGAATAGCTGTAAATTTCTTTTAATCACTGAAACTTTGGTAATGGCATTGACAGTAATATACTGACAATTTTTTATGTGATGAGAATCTAAAAGGTGAAATAAATTGTTCAAGTTTGAAGTTGTTATCTCATATCTGAATTTTAAAACAAGGCAAACAGTTTTTTACATAAAAAATTTAATTCTTATCATTATGCAATTTTTAAATGTACAGTCGAGTCCATGTATGTCGAAATCAGATTCCTCCAATTACTTATTAGTCGAAAGAAAAAGAAATAATAGTTTTTTTTCGTTCTTTGCGTCTATTAATCATCCTTGCATAAGACGAAGTAATTAATGCCCATTTCTGATTAGTCCAACTGCCCAGCGCTGCCACAGAGGCAAAATCACCTCCTGGCGTCCTCCCCGCATGGTACCAAACAAAGCCGACTGCTTGAAAAACAAACGAGACGGTGCTGCGGATAGAGAGAGACAATAAAACTGGACACTGCGAGTGCCATTAACCGCAGCACAATAAGTAGGGCGTTTGTATTACACCACCGCTGATAAGACAGTAGTGGGAAGAGAATGTGGGAGGGCTCGGTGGTGCTGAAAAATCGATCGATAATTAAACATCTCGGCTGCAGTGTATAGTATACAACGCATCTGCTTCATTGCACTGTGACGGTAAATAAACAAGAGGCTGCCCTCATGACCTCCCCAGTGTGCTCGCTCGCTCACGTACAGTGGACTCATCTTTATCATTTTCAACTTGAATTAAACTGAATTTGTCCTCTAAATACACATGGCTTCCTCTAATCCTGTAAAGAGAAACCTCAAGACTCTTTCCATTGAGTCGAATATTAACATGCTCCAGGAAATCGACAGAGGTGCGATGTCGAAGAATGTCATAGCTGAGAAATATGGCATTCCCGTCAGCACGCTTTCTACGTTCTGGAAAAACCGGGAACAAGTGGAAAAAGCGGCGGCCTCTTCATCTATTAAGCTACTACTCAGAGCGATTTCTTAGAAAAAAAAATAATCCCATTTAAAATACTTCCCCAATATGCCATCTTCAGTTACATCCCTGTTGAATTACCCTTGTGACCTCCCCAGGGTGCTTGCTTGCTCACATACGGTTGACTCGTCTTGGAAATCGTTAGTCGAATTCTTGTTTCTCCAACTCATTGGGGTGGTCCCAGCGAATTGGAGTTAAGCGGACTCGATTGTACTTAAATGGTTAAGGAAACTCTTTTCATATTTTTGATAGTTTTTTTTTTTTTGATTGATGTAGAGTATGTTGATTCAAGCGATATACAATTATCCTTAACTACACAGCATTTTACTCTGCTACAGACCAACAATGGACTTGGAGACATGTGCAGATTCATGTTCTAAGATGCTGCACTGGTTTCATGTTTACATAGTGTTGGGGTCAATGACATAATTTTGGGGGTTTTGGCAATCAGGCTATATGTAGAAAGGACCAGACTTATACTACAGCACTGCCCATCTCAGTTTGATTCCATACCTTTACATGGAACCTGTACTGCTTTGACATCCTCCAGTGTTACTGAACCTTCCTCTTCTCTTTGACAATTGTTATCCCCTGCCTCTTCCAATGCTGCTTGGGCAGCAGTGGCAACTCTGGCACCAACAGAATATTTCTCTCCACTCTCATCCATAGAATGTGGGACTGAGTCTAGGGGAGTGACAGTTAAACCTGGATGGCTTTGATCTTCCTCCAGCTCTGTGGAAATTTGGCCATCCCATCGGCCATATTCATCACATTGGTTAGAGACAGAGGCATTTTCAATATAACATTGCTCTGAATCAGTTTGCACTGTTCCACATGGATTATCAGAGGCAACTAAAGACTGAGATACAGCAGCATTGCTCTGTCCTTCAATCACATCATCATCAGGTTTACCAGGAACTGTTATCAGTCTCTTTATACGTTTATTAACATCTTCATGAATCTTCAAGATTTGCTTCTGCAGATTCTGGCAAATTTTAAAACAGAGTTCTTGAGCAACATGATTGGCAAATGCTGTTTCATCTCTACTTTTCTTGGCTTCATGACCCGAATCATCATATGCTTCAGACTTAGTCCGTTTTGCAGCCTTGGAGACACAGTTCTCTCCCACCAGATTTACGTCCACATATTTCTTTTTGTTTCTGGCATCTGAGGTTGTATTGATGTCATTAGAGGAATCTGAAGGCCTGCGACTTCCTAATTCACTATTCTCATAATGTCTGCTAATTGCTGGCTCACTTGTTTCTTTTTTAATTCCTGCAAATTTGCTTTCCTCACCGCACAAACTTGACCCAGCTGGTGAAGCAACTACAGCAGTGATCACACTATTGTCCCCACCCTCAAACATTGTGTCTTCCATTGTGGCACTTGTATTTTCTACTGAAACTAACTTATCAAAGGTGTTGTCACCATCCCCAGTGGGTACTTGTAGAGAGACTTCCACACTAGCACCTTTTCTCAATGCACCAATCTTGATAGTTTTGCTACCGAAGGCAACAGTTCCTACATTTTCCGTATCCTCAGCAGGCAGTGAATTACTCCATGCTTCAAATAACTGGGACAGATGCCTAGAAATCTTATTGGCTCTGTCCCGTCTCAGCTCCTTCTTGGCCTGAGAGATTAATGTCTGAAGTTCTGAGTCAGCGAAATAAGAGGACTGGAGAATTTTGTCCAGATCATGGCAGCTGCGATAAATACGAATGATATCATGAAAGCATTCCGGCACAGGCACGGCTGGGACATCAAAATTGTTGAGCAATTTCTGCAGTCTGACTAGGGCAGTTTCTGCTCGCCCCAACAAGGAGTCTAACTCCTGCTTGTGTTCACAAAGTGCTCCCTGATCATATCCACTATCGTCTTTGTCAGCTCTGAAAAAAGAATACAAGCATTATATAATGTGGGAAACTTGGTTCATGAGAGCCAGTCTCTTCTGGCTTAATGTGAAAGTTCCTTATTTCACCATCTGAAGCTCTCTTTAGCTCTAAAATCCGGTGCAAGACATATATATATCTGAGCAATAGTTTTTGTACAATTTATATAAAACTCTTTTGTGTATCTTAAAGACAGCCAGCCAAAGTCAGGTAAATGAAGTGCCTGAAATGTAGTTTTTTCACCTCAGAGCACCCATCTGATGTAACATGATTTGATTATGTTGGCACTGATTTCCCACAAGCATGAAATAAAAGACTTTGCCTGGGTTTCAGCCTTTACCAAACAATCATCCTGAATATTGCTATTTAAAGTTTTTGCTTACAAAAAGGGACAACTGTATTATTTTTGACATATGATTGTTATACACTGGAAATATTTATATGTACACTATTAGTATCCATTAAAATTGGGACGCGGAACAGGGTATAATGTGAAATTCCAGAATCTGATCGGGGGATTCTGCAGAGAGAGTTATGCCCTTGGAAATTATTATGCCCCCTTAGTGTGCTTAGTACCGCTTAGGTACATTGCTTTCCAGTGGTGAAGTTTTTAATTGAAATTACAACTGATGTTCTGAAGTGGCAGCAACTGGTGAATTTTGCAATGACAACAAGTACTGGACAGACATGTAATAAATGAAAATGCCAATTATACTATGAACTTACTATGCTCGCCAGCATCCTAAGTTTTAGACGTCAAGTATTGTGGCAAACATCCACAGATCTACAAAGTCATATAATATTGAGAAACACAGAGAGTGCATGAAAGCTCAGATTGGGGCTTTTTGTTGTTGTCGTTTGATTTCTTTCATTTTACCAGACCTCCAAGCAAATAGGTGTCACAATACACAGCACAATCTTGGGCCACCTGTGAAAGGTTTCAAACTCAAATGCCCATTGCTTTCCTCCCCACTTTCTTCTCTGTGTCTTGAGTGGCAAGTCTGTCAGAATTGCATTATTTCAAAAGGGAGAGATTTTATAAAATAAAACCTTGTTTTAATTCCTGAGTCTCATTCATGCAGGTGGTTCCGCAAAGATCTTTGCAGATTATTCTGCATGGATCTTCAGTTTTATAACATATGTTTGATTTATGACAAATTTTAATAACATACCATTAAATTGATCAGAATCAGATCTAAGCCAATTTCAAATAGAGAGATTTTGTACACTCCAAAAATCCTGAATATTCTACCCATGCTAATGGTTCTACATAGGACTTTGCTTGGCTTATGACAAAGCTGAATGATGTACGATTACATTTTATCAGAATTAGATCAAAGTCAATTTCAAATAGGGAGATTCCGTATAAACTTTGAGAACCTGATCTTTCACTTGGTTCCACTTAGACCTTTAACTCTGTAGACTTTGTCCGGCTTATGAGAAAGCTGAATAATGTACGATATTATATTTTATCAAAATTAGATCAAAGTCAACTTCAAATAGAGAGATTCCGTCTGAACTTTGAGAATCTGATTTTTTCACTTCCGCTCAGATCTTCAGCTCTATGGACTTTGTTTGGCTAGCTAATGACAAAATTGAATACTTAAGATTACATTTGATTAGAATTAGATCTTAGTCAATTTCAAGTAGAGAGATTCTATATCAATTCTGAGAACCTGATTTTTCACACCCGTTTGGCTTACACCTTCAGCTGCACAGACTTTGTCCGGCTTATGACAAAGCTGAATAATGTACAATTGCATTTTATCAGAATATTCATTTGGTGCAAATGGTTCCACGTAGACCTTTACTTCTATGGACATTGTCCAGCTTACGACAAATTTGAATAGCTTTTGGTCAAAGTTCATCAGAATTAGATCTAAAATACAGTCGACTCCGCTTAATCGCCTTTTCCGTTTAATCGCCTCGTTTCCCAGGGAACCGAATTTTTTCGATATAAAAGTCACTGGATAATCGCCTCTCACTCCGGATAATCGACCACTCTCCTGCGCCCGTGAATTCATAGATCAGCGGTTGAAGGATTACAGTTGACAAACAAATGTACACAGACGGTTTAACTGCGTGACGGATGGCACACACACAGGAAGTGACAGCTCCCACGCCGAAATAGGTGTGATAAGCCTTTCCTCCCCACCTGTCCCCCTTCGTCCCACGCTACGCATCACCGCCGTCTCCCGTCCGAATTTGCTAATGCACCGAAAGCCTTAACCCTCTAGTGCCCAGCCCTATTTACAATGGCACAAAAAGTCCGAGCTCCAGTTTTTGGATCACTTCTGGATCCACTATGCTGGAACAAGCATCAAAATGATAATAATAATAATAATAATAATGATGCGGTTTATATGTCTCATATCCAGGCCAATGCCCGCTCATGTGACTTCACACTATTATGGTGGGGTGATGATCTTGGTTTGCTTTTTCTTGGTTCCACGAAATGTATCAGATCTGATACGCTGGGTACTAGAGGGTTAAACAGACTCCTCCCCCCAAGCCTTTTGTCACAGAGAGGCGGAGAAGGTAAACATCATATTGAGAATGTCTGGTGGATTTCGGCTAGATCAGAGAACGTGTCATGTGGATGATCGGTCGATCCAAACGTGCCATCCTACTCCTTATTGTCTGCTGGGCTACTGCTAGGTGGCCAATGAGAGAGACTGCGGAGATCAAAGATTTTGTGCGGTACAATACTGTCAAACTCGAGTCTGTCCTAAGTCTGGCGACGAGAAAGCGTCAATGCACGACATCAAACACGACATCAAAGAAATTTAACCACATTACCAAAAATATGGCTGAAATTACCTTCTCCCCATAATCCCCCACTTTTTCCGTGATCCCGAGGATGGGTGATTAAGTGGAGTCGACTGTATTTTAAAAACTGAAGTTGATTTTCTTCAAGAAATTTGCTAATGATTTAAGAAACAAGTAAACTAAACTCTACTGCTTTCCAACCTGAGATTATGATTGTATAAACATTATAAATTATACTTTTATTCCTTTTGACTACTATGTTACTTAGACTTAAGAATCTGAATATCCATTCGTTGAAAGTTTACTAAGTTTATTTGATTTACAAACAATATATGTTTTCATTTTATCATCTATACACTGGAGTGCATTGCTTCAGAATGAATAATAACAGTCTGATGGTTTAACTGTTTAGGAAAATAGCTGGGTTCTGATTTTCATGTATATATCATCAATGAATTGCCAAATCAGTTTACTTGTAACTAAGTGTTGCTTATACGTGGATTTGTCTGTTAAGTACTTGTATTTGTGCCAAAGGCTATCAGGATTGTTTTCTTTACATTCTATTTTCCCTCATTTAGTGAGTGGATCAATTCAGTGCAGACCTATTACTATACTGGGTTCAATGGGTTAGTGTCTATTGATAATAAGTCAACTAACTGGCGGTCTTTTGGAGACTTAAAATGGCACAAATAAGTTTTGACTCCATGTAGAGATAACTTCCTGAGTAGATTCCCCTATAAGGGCCATTGAGGAAATTAATATAGTTGATATAATGGAGAAAAGAGGATTTGGGTATAAAAAAGATATGAAAGCTTATGATACTCTGAAGAATAGTGAATAGTGTGAATAATACAAACACTTTTCTTCTTGTTGCAGCCACTGCTGATGTTGTTCTTAAATAAACAGGAAACTCTCTTACTCGGAGAGCGAGACAACAGAAGATCTTCAGAGGAAGATACCCCCGTCTAACAAGTGTTTCGGCCCTTTTTGACTTCCTGACACTCTAAAGGGGCTGGGCCACACTTGGGTCATGACTCGCAAGTGTCCTTCTGTTGATTTGATTAATGATTTGTTAATGCTGTTGCCATTTGTGCTGTTCTTGTTAATAACCGCAATGATGATGAAACGTGTATGACGATGATGATGATGATTATGAGAGTTAGCAGTCAGAATGACATGTGTATTGTCCATGTTCATGAAAGGCATCCTATTCCACACATGGAATATTGATTTACACTGGACAGTACAGCAACAAGTTTAGTAGAATGTAATGCCTAATAACCTTGTTGCTTTAATAAGTATTTGAGCTGATTCATGCATTCTGACATATCATGTTCAGGTCACTGCAGTTTATATTGTGTTTGGACACTGCATTTTTATATCCTGTTATATGTCCTGTTACCTATCTTTGCATTACACAAGGGTTACTTTTTAATTATCGCGACCAACTTCCAGATGTCCCACAGTCTTGAAATTTTCACATCACAATACACCTTTTATTAGGAAAATCTGCAAATTTCATACTGCTACCTTTATTGATTTCTGACATACCAATTTATACAGCTCGTAAACTATGGGGAAAGTATTAGCAGAAAACACAGACACAATATCCAGACTATGATTTTTTGTGAGTTAAAGTTCGGGTGATACCCAACGGATTGTCGTGAAAATATGACAACAGTTTTTAACATATATGCTTCATCAAAAACTATAATCTACAGGTAATATTTATAATTTAAATTTGGATGTGAGGGCTTGATATTATTACCTGTGTCATTCTGTTTCAACAGTGACAGAAACAAAAAGTTCCGGCTGTTTGCGCATGTACCAAGACTGACCCAAGAATTACACATGCCATGATAGAAAAAAACTTTTGAACTTGCCATCAATTGGCATCTTCACAAGTTTTCATCAACACCTATGTCAAAAGAAGATTGTGCTACAGCCCAATAAATCGTGGAATGCGCAGCTTGCATCATGATCCCATTGTCTTGTTTTTGCACACTATTCACCACAAACAAATGGCAATAGGCGTACTTCAGAAATCAATCAAGGGAGATGCTTGATAATTTGACTTGTCTTGCCCCTTAATCTATCCACAACCCAGCACTGACGCTGCCAAATTCGTCTTCGCCAAGGCTTTGCAGACCTTATTTCGTAAGGGGTTTGAGAGAGTACCTCCCATTAATAAAGTAAGCTGAGTCTGCGATGCTGGGACGTCTTTCTACCATTGTTCTTAAAGGAAGACTGCACTGTCCTACAGACCATATTAAATCATACGATACCCTATTATTCCAATAAAACAGTCTTTAAAGTGTCTGTCATAATGACATAATGCCTCTGCTGGCCCGAGACAACCCACAGAGTTACATTATCCAAAGTCTGAATTCTTACAACCACTGTGCGCATGGCGGCCATAAGCTTACGTCAAATACGTTCTTGCCACATGTCCAAGTTGTCTAGCCAGTGCTCTGCAGACGGGTGATAGCATGTTGGTATGAATGTTTTAATTCCTCTGTGAACAGTAGATATGCCAAACAAAATCATGCTGAGGCAATAAAAATGCAGAATACTTTTTCTGGCTTACTCTATCAAACTTTAC
>JAWQUT010000096.1:1812907-1831455 GCA_033807755.1 Ellobium chinense
AGAGCGAGAGAGAGAGAGGGGGGCTGAGCAAGAGAGAGAGAGGGAGAGAGAGAGACAGAGAGAGAGAGAGAACTGCCTCCAACTTGGAAACCTGTGTTTATGATTTATCTCTGTATTCAGCACAGGTTTCTAAACTGAATACACACAGTCCGTATTGCATAAATATCTATGAAACCAAACCTGAAACGGATTCACATTTTTCAGAATCACATCTACCATTTATAAGGTCAAGTACTCTTACAGGGTCAAGTACTATGTACTATTACAGGGTCAAGTACTATAACTACTATAAACTTCTGACAATAATTTCAGTGTGCTCATGAAATCTGGAACTTTTCAAACATATTAATGATATGATAGCTCTGCAAACAGAGCTGCATACAACTTACATCATCTGAAACAATGAACACTTCTTGAGGATAACACTGACTAATGGAGCCGTCAGCCCACTTGACCACCAAATGACCATTAGGATCTAGCTCAAATATCTGGCCAACACCTTGTGGGGTATGGTTTGATTCCTGAAAGGGATGATTGAAAGACACTGCATGAGCAAAACACAATATGTAACTCAATGTGACAACACAGTGCAACATACTGTATAACTTAGGTCTCTCAGACTTATATTTGCACAAATAACACTGACAGTTTTGTTTTTTCAAATACTTTTAACACTGAAACAGATAATCTGAAACCCTTAATGTCCCAGAACACCTTTGTGAAGCAACAAATGATTTATTATCAAGTAGATTCAGTTAGATGGATTTTAAAAAAAAAATCCAAACCACAACTGCTGCTCTATGGATGCACACTTGTACTGGCCCAATTACTGCTTAACAACTTGCGCTTCCATAAAAAGCCAATTGAATAGGATACAGTTTCACTGTACCAATAGAACTACATCCATTTTCAAAACCATCTTCTGCCGCTGATCGTTTTATTTGAAAAAGTGTTTTTTTACAAAATCACTATGACTTTATTATTTTATATATTAACATTTTTCATGTTACAGTTGTTTTTTTTTGAGCTTCTATATTTTTGAAAATAACTTTACCATCTGATGTAACAATGACATAGTAATGTACAAACTGCATGCAAAAGGTGCATTGCCATCACATTTTCTTTTTTTCTCAAGCTTGCACACTATGAAAAAGTACCAATATACTGTAATAAAAAGGTAGGTTGGTTTATGTGAAACTTGTCTTGATGGTCCACATGCGGTTTCATGACTGTCTGATAGACCAGACTCAATATATTTTTCTTTACTTTTTATCCCATATGTTAAATCTTTGTAACTTTAACTGGTAAATGGATTTCTGTCTAAAACTTCATGAAGTTCTGGCATTTAAGTATTTCCTCTCAGTTCGGTGAAATTACTTCAAGATCCTTCCAAATATAACAATGGGAACTGACTGCATTTTTCCACAGCCACTGAGATCGCTGAAATTTTACAAGCTAATGCAGAAAAAATAAACCAACAAGGTCAAACATTTGTATTCCTGCTGGCAACGTTAGATTTAAGAGGGTATGCTGGTGAAAAAGTAAACTTTCATTAAAGTTCATATAAATGCAGTTTTTGGCCACAAAATACTCAGTGAAACTGAATACTGAGAATTTCCTGTAAAAATCCTAAAATTTCCTTTTTCATTGTCATATTAAAGGCAAATATACGGTCTCCTACTCTTTAAACTTTGAAAAATTACAGTTTGCATCCAAATTCTTCTTGGAAATTATCTTCCAGGACTCCCTATAGAAAATTATATATAGACTGATTTTAATGGGTCACTGAAAGTCTCAACTATTTGATTAGAATAGCAAAAGCATCAAAGACTGATCTGACAAACTAATATGTATAAAAACTGGGGAAAAAAATGGTACGTGTGCTCATGCATACTAGATAGTTTGCTGTTGCAATCAAACTGCAAACTTATTTTCAGCGGTTTTTTTAAGGTTTTAAGATTATAATATCACTTCATTCCCCCATCCCCACATGATACGCATGTAACTGAAACTGCAGATTTTCAGGATGTTCTAAATACTCTTCTCAATCAGTTTTGAAAACTCAAACTACAATGCCAAAACCAGTTATGCCCATCCATGACCCCGTGAAAGGCAAAACCTTACCTCTGAAATATTCTCAAAGCCTCCAACACGCACAACACTCTGGCCTGGTCTGAACTTGTAGTCTGGATGATCTTTAATGTCATAGACACTCATCTCACAGTTCCTCTCCATCAGTGTGGGTCTTATGGAAATATGGAAATTAACAGCAATGAAATTAATAGCCCATGATCTCAAAACACATCAAGGTATCAATTGAAGTTTAAACAGGAGGTGTGAGGAAAAAAATGAGGAAAGACAGATAGCAATACTAATAAATCAAAGACAAAGCTGCAGAGAGACAAAGTGTTGGAATGTGTCTCGAAATTCTTGCTTGGCTTACCTCTTGTGTTTCAATCTCTCCATTAGGGTCAGAGTAAATGGTTGCATCACCCGGTTATGCTATGTTATTGCTTTCCTGTGTAAGGTACCAGCTGAGTGCTTTTACACAGCTAGGTTTGTCTGTCCTGTGTTTCTCTCAGTGGGGCAGGGGGTGACGTTAATCTAACACCCGCATCACCCATAGATAGTAAACAGAACAACTAGATCTGGCTCCCAGAAATTTTTGATACCACAATTGTTAACGAGTTTTGATTATTTAGCAATTCCTTAATTGAGAATTTGAAATTTGCTATGTTATCTAAGTCGGGCAGAGCCTTTTGGGGAAATATTTCGCAATTCCAAAATAAAAATTCCTTGACTATTTTGCTAATCTGCACTGTATAAAGACGCAATTCCACTCTCTAGCCAAAATTTCATCAGCCTTACAATGCCACAGTTTTCTTTTTTTCTCTAACAACATACTGTCTTTGCCTTTTGTCCATAAACACATGCCTTAACCATACAGGAATTTTCTGTTTTGCCACTAGTCTTAAATTAAATCCTAATACCCACTTTTTACAAAGTACCTCAAAAATGTTTCCATATTTTTTTTCGTTTAAGTATTCAAAGGCAGAGAGGAATTACTGCTAGGAAGTTTTAGCAATAATAAGTTTAATGTGTATAATGCTATTTTAATTCATTGCCATATGGCTAGCTGGCCCAAAAATCCCAGTAAGTGATATGACAAATCATTGAAAGTAATACAGTTGTCTGAAAGGAGATCTGGGGAGTCTGAAAATGATAATTACTGTACTTGACCTGCCTGTGCCTCTGTTTTTGGTAAGTTACCTTTCCTGAATTTATGGGATTTGTAAACATGGAGCATGTCATTGCCTCATTAAATAGAACAGAACAAAACCAAATGGAAATGTCACAAGTAGCACACATTATAATGATACAGCTGGAATTAACAATGATTTACTTTCCATCAACATAATCTATTATTGATAACAGGTCCAGGCCGCCGTCCACGGTTACCATGTGGGTGTGCATCAAAAGTTATCACACTAAAGGGATTATATTTGTTTAAGAGTTTCGGGAAGAAAACTGAACGGGGAGTTTGAGCATACTTGGATGTCAGCATTTATTTCCATACAGCTACCTTCTAAAACCTAAGGCTAAACGCAGAAAATTTTTTTTGTTCATCTAAAAAGACTGATTAGCTCAATAGTAGTATCATTACAGATGGTTTTTGTCTAGTATTAGTAGTCTAGATAAGCAAAGGCCTCATTTGGAAAGTTAACCAACCTATTAAGGAAACTAGTGCATCAATCATTGTTGCTCAGTTAGATACATCATATTTGTTGACAAGACTGCCATTTGCTTGGGAGATGGTGAAATTCCTCCATGTGGCACTAATGACAATGACAGTATCCCAGAGTAAAATGTCTAGGGAGCTGAGAACAACTGTTTGACAGTTAAAGAAAAATCTTTCTACACTGTCCAAAAAATGTAACTCATATTTTTGTAGCGGGTAAAATAAAAGTTAAAGTCATCCAGTACAAAAGAATGAACAGAAATGAAAACAACATCAAATAAATATCCATGTATGAGCTTTTCATTGTTGACTGAGCATTTCTGGTTGAAGAATAGCGCTTTACAGATCTCAGGGAGACTTAAAAGTTAATATCACATATGACCATCATTTGCATTAATGACTACTTAGCATCTTCTGGGCACTGAATTGATCAAATTTTGTACAACTCTCCTTAGTATGGCTCGCCACTCTTGATCAAGGACCTGGAAAAGTGCATCAAGGGTAGCAGAGGTGATAACTCGACGTGTAAGCTACCTATTCAGTTCATTCCAAATATGCTCAAATGGATGAGATCAGGTGAGTTTGAGGGCCAAGGAAGGGTTTGCACGTTGTTTTGAGTCAGATGGGCCCTAGTGACTTGAGCAGTGTGCGGCCTAGCACTGTCCTGCTGAGAAACTGCATTGGGTCTTTGCAGAACAGGAAGGACCAGTGGAATGATGATATTGTCAAAGTACATGTAGTCCTGGGCTGTTAAATTTCCATGGATATGAACAAGACTGCTTTTGCCATGATGGCTACTGGCTCAGGAAACCATTAAAACTCCCATCTCCTTGTCAAGGCACTTCTGCAACACAAGTTATCTTCCAATTACTCTCCAGTACACATAATGACATTGTCGTGACGAGTAAGAAGGAAGCTGGATTCATTGCTGAATTAAACATATCTCCATTCTTGATCCCTCCACTGAAAATGCTGCGATGACCGTTGCTGTCATTACCATGGGTCAAAGCTGATACCCTCTAGGACGAATGGCTTTTAATCCAGCTTCTCGGAAGTGATTCCGGACAGTTAAGTCAGACATTTCCCTTTGGCCAGGAGGTGTTTGGGCTGTCAACGATGCCGTCTGGAGGGTATTCCTGAGGTGATGCAGACAAATATAGTGACCCTGTGATGGAGTTGTCACCCCTGGTCTTCCGATTCTAGGACATCTATTGTTAAACTGGGTGCATTAAATCGGTTAGCAAGATGGCAAATCATTGACTGCGACACATTACAGAACGCTGCAGCATGATCCTACCATTTACCAGCCTGTAAATAGCCAATAGCCTGGTCTCTTTGTTGTTGTGTTTGAACGAGGCATTGAGACAAAGCAAGACTAATGACTGACGGAAAGCTCTGATCATCTGATTTAATACCCTGTCTTAGAACTCACTCACATGCAAAATCTTGTGAATTTGTCATGAGTTGTCACTGTGTCAGGAACTGTTACATAACCATTTCAGATTAATTTTAAATTTGCTCACATGCAACCATTTTTAGAGTAAGGGGCACGCAACTCTCTGACAGTGTTAAGGGGAAGAGGGTGCGCCTCCTGGGAGTGAAATCGTGAATGCTTGAACTAGGGACTTTTTAAGCTTTAACTTCAGATTCAGCATGGTCAAATTAGAGGAAAAATGTGGATTTTTGTTTTGTTTTGTGTACGGTTGCCATGGCAATGCCGCCATTTTGGATTTCGTGGGTTGAAAATGAGCTATTTTCAAAAGCCTAAGGCTCCTACAGTTTTGAATGTGATCATTTCAAATTTTGTATACTTAAAAAATAGCTCTATAAAAATAATAAAATGCATTTGTTTTTTGTTTATTTTTCATACAATGTCTGTAAAAAAATTTTTAAATATGTGTGTTGACGGATGTGTATTTTTCTCAATTTTCCACCAGGTAATTGACTTTTTTTCAAAAACGTGAACAAAATCCAGAAAAAGGGATGCATTTTATTGAAACACATTCTATGGGATAGATATATTCCAAATTTGAAGTCAGTCGGTTCAGAAATAAATAAGCCTTAGGGAAAAAAGTGGAGAAAAACAACATTTTGAGAAAAACGCATTTGAAGTTTTGATTAAGTTTTTCATACAGTCTCCAGGGACAAAAGCAAACCTGCGCAGCTCTCTTCATATGTTTCACCTGTCTTTTAGTTCTTGGCATCTTCGATAACTCAGTTATGTTTTCGTATATTGGAAAAGTAACGCAAGAGAAATACTTGCATTCAATAAACAATACGTGGTCTGTGTTTATTATCACGTGCGAGTGTTATCAATACAAAGTAAACGAGGTCACAACGAACGAAACTCACAACAAACGAGGCCACAGCGAACAACACTGACCAATCAGATAACTAGGTAATCTCGCAAGGAAGTTGCTGATACACTACAAGTGAAACAAAACATTGTTCGCATTGTGACGGTTTCAACCGAGGCAAAAGTAGGCCATAACCTCGCTATGTTTAGAAGCAAGGCCATATGGAAGCATAATTTATGCCTCATTTTAGAGCATTTCTGTGTCTCATGCATCGTCATTGGTCAGATATCATTCATGTGACCTAATAGAAGAGAAAATGTCCTTTCATACATGATGGAACGCATTTTAAGGCTTGTGGGTGAAAATCGCGTCCAAAAACTGGCAATTTCAACTCAGATGTAAAAAAATTTGCTGAAAACAAGATAAGGGTGACCATCTAAAAGTGCCGCTTTGGGGCATAAAACGGATGTCTCTGGCCTCAACAGTTATTTTTCTCATAGCAGAAGAGGTCAAAGTGTCTAAAAATAGCAATAGCTCAGTTTCGGTATTTTGACCCCAAAACCTCATTTTCAGGAAGCGCACCCCCCCCCCCCCCCCCCCCCCCCNAACAGTTCATTAAAACAAAGACTAACCCGTAAAGCATTTTCCCACTCTTTCATATCGTATTATGAAATTAAGTGATATAGTAATAAAATATGCTTTCCTTTTTTTTTGGACAGTATAAAAATCCCTGTTTTGAAAGCCAGTGCAGTTAGGTCTACAACAGATAATTTAGCTTGGAGCCTGGCCCCACCCTTTGCTCACTGAACATCTAGGTCATGATCATGTTTTATCGATGTCCCTTCCTGGCCTACTGTAGCAGGGCTTTTGCAGTAGTATTACACAGCATACATAGTGCATATTATATCTGATTCACATGAAAGTTAAGACTTGTGGGCTCAGCTATTAGACCGTCAGATCAGAAATGGTCGGAATACATGAAACGCATATTTAAAAGTCTAGCCTGATAAAGTAATGCCATATTTGCTCCAGAATCTCATGTCCAAGTCACCCTACACTACCTACCTTACAGTTGTGTTTCTGTATTCTAGCACAATACATTAGTGTACGTTCGAAGTGCCTTACTTGCAGATGTTCCTTTTTTTAAAATTTGAAATCCCAGTTTTCTGGTTTTATTCTTTTTCATTATTACTTCTTCCTAGTCACATCCAAAGTTTCCGTGGCCATAAAATTTCTGAGAATCCAGAATTTTCCAGTGCATTCCTGTAATTGGTTTTAGGACATTTTTCTATGTGTCAAAACTTGGAGAAAGGGTTAAACAATGTGTGGTACAGTCAACTTCACTTAAGTTGAATTTGCTTGAGTTGAACTTCTGTTATGTTGATCTTATTGGGGGGAAACAGCACCAACTATCACTTTTTATACAAAAGTAAAACGGTCGTACTGACTTCAACTTAAGCGTCGAAACGCCTGTGTTGACTTCCACATCCTTCCCCGTATCTCATCCCAATTCTTTAATGCGAAACGGATGCGCTGATCTCATTCTCATTTTTCCAAGAGATATTTGGCACTGAGACTGGCAGCATCTAGACACTCCGACACTGGCTGACCATTAGCAAACTGATATCATTAGCGAGGCATTGTCAATTTTGTGTGCATGTTCTGCAGCATGCTGGTAGACAAGGCTGGATGCCTCCCTTCTTTATTCGCGTACATAGTTTAGTCTTATTGTTTAGTCACACTGGTACTGGGCCAATGTTCATTCCTCTCAACCCGTAATCCCCCCCCACCGTCTCTCTCTCGACCCTAAGTCTTAGTCTCCCCCCCCCTCCCCCCATAGACTCTGCGCTTGTCTCAAAAGTTGCAAGACATGGTGATGCCGACAGTTAGGAAATTGAAAATTTTTTTTTCGTTGAGGTGAAAACTGAATTAATTGAAGCAGTGGAGAGTGGAAAAAAGCAGAAATTGGTAGCTGTGGACTTCAGCATGAAAATTTATACAACCAATTTAAAATATTTAAATTTCACGCTTATGCCCCCTCAAAAGTCACTCTAGATGGGCGACGGTCGAGTTGAACTACGGATGTGTTGATTTTTTTTTTCTAGTCCCCCGACGATATCAACTTAAGCGTTGTCAATTGTAACATTTTGGCATGAGGCCTATGGATAAGTTAATAAGGAGTGCAAAGTCTTATATAGCCAACAATGGCAAAAACACTGACATCTTCATACTTAAGGGCAAGTGCGGCACCCTGTAGGGGTAAAATTGGGTAAAATTGTGTAAAATGAGTGTAAGGCAATTTTTTAAACAGCAACATGTCCTTTATCGAATCCTGAAGTTATTTTCATGATACCTGTCTCAAAAAGTGTATTCTGATGCAAAAGGAAATGATTATCCTTTATCAAATGCATCTATCAGGTAATCTTTATTGTCAATTATCTCAAAATCACAGTTTTCGTCACTCTATCCCTTCGATCTGACTTTTTTCTGGTCCACTTTACATAAAATTTTGCATGACAACTCTCCAAGCCCCTGTTTTGAGAATGTCGTGGGCTTTTTTCGATATCTTGTGTTTTTGGTGTCTTTTTTACTATTTAAAGTTGAAAATTTTCAAAATTTTCAATGTTTTTTATGACATTTAAAAAAAAATTATTAAAAAAAAACTATCCAAGAAATCAAAAAAAGCCCGTGACATTCTATTTTAAATAAAGTGATCTTTCAAATGGAAAAAAAAACCAGCATCCTACCAGGTATTGTTCTCCAGATCGAAGGGTTCAAAGTTATGCAAAAGTCATCCATATTTTCCAATATGGCGGCCAAACAATTGGCGTTTCCATAGCAACGGAGGGAGGAAATTGCGAAAAACCCTAGTTTATCTTCTTTCCTGTCCCTACGTGACCCATTTTTCACCCCAAAATGACAACGTTCCCTTTATTAATGAAAATCACCTAGTTCTGCCGCACGTGCCCTTCAGGAAAGAAGTCTCCGGATGCAAAGTGAACTGCTACAACTGTTCATAACCTGTTTCCCCATCCTCTTTACCAGTTCCAGCCAGCTGTGTAAGTGGAATGCAGTGTTTCAATTTGAACACAGATTAGAAGTTTCCATTCTTGTTGCAAAAAGTGATGAGATGCAGGGAAAAGCTCTCTTGGTCTGAAGCTCTGAGTGACTAAACTAGATCACAAGGTAATTTGACCAGTTTTCTGTTGAAAATATTTGCTTACATCTATTTTTCACTACCTAGTTTCCTCCTCCTCCATGAACCCCTTGCCAATCCCTGTTACCTCCTCCTCTTTTCTATTAAAACAGTGAATAAAATATATATTTGATATCCATACTCCATTCACACATTAGTCCCTAGTTTACTCTTACCTACCTCTTTCTTCCCCCTTCCTCCCGATCCACAATGAAGCAATGTATTTAGATCTAACCTAACACCATCAATGTAACTTCCATTGACACTAGTGTCACTACTATTATTACCATCTTGTCCCCCCACTCGAAAATTCTATCCCTTTCCCAAATTGCTTGCCCAACATTTGCCTTTTGTCAGTGACGTAAGAACTTAGTTATCTATTCTGTAGTTAGTTATGCCCGAGTGAAAAAGACATGGGGTCTATCGTGAGTATTTCATTTTAGAATTTACAGATATGACCAAAATTCATCAATGACTTTAAGAAATGATCTGAAATTTTGCAGCTGAATGTGGAATTATAGCAGCATAGAAATATTGCGGTGACAGTGGAATACAATCACTTGAACTATTCAGGTATGAAGATGCCAACAGTACTTAGCATGACGGTATGCAATTTTAAGTCGTCCCGATACGATCAGAAAATTTGGCCATGAGGAAGAGAGAAAGATAGTCCCTATAAAATCTGAGAAAATGGCCAGGAGGAGGGCAGAGAGAGGCTGGATATGAATTTTAAAAGAAAAAATAGGTGCAAATACTTTTGTAGAATCAGAATATATAGGGTTTTGCCACTCAATATAAACCGTGTAGTTGTTGCTAGCTGGGCACCTAATAACCCTGTTTACTGTGTGAAAAGGCCTAAAATATTATGTAGGCTATTCAACTGCCAGAATTCTCAAAGTTTAATTTGGTTTTGGGCACTTTTCTAAGCATCAACATTTCCAAGAAGAGTTAAACAATATGTATGGAAAGTATTTTGGCATGGGACCCCTTGATATGACTATGAGGAGCGTAAAAGCTTACATAGCCAACAGTGGACAAAACTACGTACTTCATACTTCTAAGATTGGTATTTTCAGTAGCCTCACATGCGCAAGATTATTTGATCAATTTTTGTTTGTCTCCATGCTCTCACCCTCTTCCCTCCTTGTCATCTCAGTCAAGCTGTAATAAAAGACATGGCCCTACTTACACATATGTGGGCTCTATGTTCACTGCCTGATCAGACACTTAACTGTTTTATGTGTTAATTGTGGTTTGGCATCTCAGACTGGCAAAAATGATCTTGCTTCTGCGTCTTCACTACACCATTAGAATTTAAGAGCACCATGGGGTGCAATCTCAAAGAAAGGGTAAACTTTAACTATGCACAAAGAAGAAAAATGATGCATACCTTCATTTTCTTTCAAAGTATGAGAAAGTCAAATAATCTCAGATCAAATGAGGTGGACACAAAAGTAAATATTTTTGTATTGTGTTAAAATCAACTGTCTAATTCTGCAGTCAATGTTTTGTGAGAAGACCTATGATGAATGCTATTCACATACCTCTGGATTTCTGTAAACTTAAAGCTTTTTGATGGCATTGCAAATTCTCATTTTGGCAACCTAACATTAAAGCTTTGTCAGTTTTTACTGAGCACATGCACAAATAACAAAATACATTTAAAGACTTAGATTCTCTAATTGATTTTACCACATAAAGTTCCCAAATTATGCAGCTCATGTGCAAATTCCAAATAATTCCATCAAAAGATTTAACATATAGCACTTCAAAGAAGGACATGAGTTTCAAGTTGCACCATAGAAGTTCACATGCACTACTGAAAGCCTGACCTCAGCTGACAATCAAAACCTCCTTAAGTAATGTTTAACAAATCCTGAATAAGCATTTTGCAAGTAGGCCCATAATGCTCTGCATAATTAGAAAATATTTTTCTGTATCTGTGTGGGTTCTCAATTTTGATTTTGGTTTGTTTATCATCAGTGCCCGTTGTCATGTATTACCAGAAATATTTTGAATTGGTAAGTGTACTCATATAAGCCTCTTCCCACAGGATTTCACCGACAATACATTCTTGGGCAACCTGGATAATCCTGAACAGAGCAACCTGGATAATCCTAAACAGAGCATAAGAATTTTCTTACATACATACAGGATTAAACAAACTGTGCATAACTGCACATTACACAAATTGCATCACAGTGGAAATGAGGACACCATTACTTCCAATTTCACATCAACAATAATAAATTATTTTGTTTTCTAGTATCTATTTATACCCAGTTATCAGCATGCAAAACAAACATTTCACACAGTCCATCCAATTTGAATGTGCATTGTATTATAGCAGCAAAAACAACAAACTGAAAGTTGCAAGTAAAAATATTTCATCACAAGCTACATGGAGAAAACCAACATGCACAACAGCAAACTGCACGTTTCTAGCTTCACTTGTTGATTTTATAATAAATTTTGAAATAAAGATGTTTTGAGTTTTCAGAAGAAGCTTTTTAATCAACCTTGACAACAGTGCATTATAGGTAAGCCTGAGCTTATTAAAGGGGTTCTGAACATTCATGGGTTACCCCATGACTTTTTGATTGAAATAATACGTCTGAATACTTAAAAATGTATTCATAATATTATTTCCTCAATAATATCAACATTTATATGATTATTTTGTAAAAGAAAACATGTGGTGTTCTCGATGCCTGTTTAGCGGAACTCGACGGTATTTGCGCACCCGAAATGGTGACGTCACAGCCACTACGCCAAACCGCTGTCTTCGGAAAAAACAATGGCCGCGAGTAAACCTATTGACCCGTATCAGTTTGAGCCGGCCAAGATTGCCAGACCAACTCAGAAAGAAGAAAAAAAAGAGGACTTAAATGCAACAGAGGCGCAAATTGAGTGGTAAGCATTGAATAATTGGAAAGATGACACGAGCAGGACTAGACTAGTGACAATGTGCGTGCAATGGACCGCCCGTGCCTCGGTCCCCCAAGTCTAGACTAGTGTCTAATCAGTAATCTCAGTGGCAACAGTTGGGCTAGCAATGAAAAGATGGGTGAATATGTCTAGATTAAACAGGCTACACCCAAACTAGTCTAGATCTGAGTCTAGTTTAACCCTTTTTTCTTGCTGAGTGCATTTTCACAGCTGTGCATAGACTAGTCTACTTTGAAAGTGGTGAGAGAGGACTCTTCATGTGTTCCAGTCTCTAAGTAACTGATGAGGTATTATATTGATGTAATAGATGCAAAAAGAAATCCATTATCTCACTCTCAGTGTAAACTCTGACAGGAGCTTAATATGTTACTCTAGCACACATGAACATTTCTATGAAATAAGTGTCTTCCAAAACAGTTCATGGGGTTCTTTACATTTTGCAAAAAGAATGCATCTCAAAAAGAATGCATCTCATTCATTGCTTAAATGATTTATATTAATTGCTAACAATCTCTGAACTACATGTTCCCCTCTAACTCTTATACAAATATTTCAATTTGAAAAAAATTTATTAAGGATTAGGCAATTCAATAGTTTACGATAACTCTTAATCTGTGTGATAACATTTTATCCGTGTGTCAGAATGTTGCCATGTCCAGGTTTCAGTGATTTTGTAAAGTACGGTGTGTAACGATTTAAATTTTATTTTAAGGAATAGGCATTTTAATAGTTTACGATAACTCTTAATCTGTGTGATAACATTTTATCCGTGTGTCAGAATGTTGCCATGTCCAGGTTTCAGTGATTTTGTAAAGTACGGTGTGTAACGATTTAAATTTTATTTTAAGGAATAGGCATTTTAAGAGTTTACGATAACTCTTAATCTGTGTGATAACATTTTATCGGTGTGTCAGAATGTTGCCATGTCCAGGTTTCAGTGATTTTGTAAAGTACGGTGTGTAACGATTTAAATTTTATTTTAAGGAATAGGCATTTTAATAGTTTACGATAACTCTTAATCTGTGTGATAACATTTTATCCGTGTGTCAGAATGTTGCCATGTCCAGGTTTCAGTGATTTTGTAAAGTACGGTGTGTAACGATTTAAATTTTATTTTAAGGAATAGGCATTTTAATAGTTTACGATAACTCTTAATCTGTGTGATAACATTTTATCCGTGTGTCAGAATGTTGCCATGTCCAGGTTTCAGTGATTTTGTAAAGTACGGTGTGTAACGATTTAAATTTTATTTTAAGGAATAGGCATTTTAAGAGTTTACGATAACTCTTAATCTGTGTGATAACATTTTATCGGTGTGTCAGAATGTTGCCATGTCCAGGTTTCAGTGATTTTGTAAAGTACGGTGTGTAACGATTTAAATTTTATTTTAAGGAATAGGCATTTTAATAGTTTACGATAACTCTTAATCTGTGTGATAACATTTTATCCGTGTGTCAGAATGTTGCCATGTCCAGGTTTCAGTGATTTTGTAAAGTACGGTGTGTAACGATTTAAATTTTATTTTAAGGAATAGGCATTTTAAGAGTTTACGATAACTCTTAATCTGTGTGATAACATTTTATCGGTGTGTCAGAATGTTGCCATGTCCAGGTTTCAGTGATTTTGTAAAGTACGGTGTGTAACGATTTAAATTTTATTTTAAGGAATAGGCATTTTAAGAGTTTACGATAACTCTTAATCTGTGTGATAACATTTTATCGGTGTGTCAGAATGTTGCCATGTCCAGGTTTCAGTGATTTTGTAAAGTACGGTGTGTAACGATTTAAATTTTATTTTAAGGAATAGGCATTTTAAGAGTTTACGATAACTCTTAATCTGTGTGATAACATTTTATCGGTGTGTCAGAATGTTGCCATGTCCAGGTTTCAGTGATTTTGTAAAGTACGGTGTGTAACGATTTAAATTTTATTTTAAGGAATAGGCATTTTAAGAGTTTACGATAACTCTTAATCTGTGTGATAACATTTATCGGTGTGTCGGAATGTTGTCATATCCAACTCCCACAGATTTTGTAAAGTACAGTGTGTCATGTTTTTCATTATTTTTTTTTTTAAGGATTAGGCATTTCAATTTCAACAGTTTACAATAACTCTTAATCTGTGATTTAAACATTTTATGGTATGTCAGAATGTTTACTGAGTGTTCCTCCCAACAGGCACGACATAGCCGTTATTTACGATTTGATTCACATTCAATAAGAGGGGAAAAAAAGTGTCTTTGTGGAAAGGGTTATAAGGTTCTATATTTTCCATATTTCTTCATGCTTCTGTGTCCACTATGCCTCCACCCTTCCCACACCAAAAAAAAAAAAAACACCTATGCATCGAACGCCGTTTGTGCTAGACTGGGCCTAGACATAGTCTAGTATCGCTTGCCCTCGGCAGAAAACACCCTTTTTGGCCCTCGATACAATTTTACTTTTTAAATTTCTCATGTATAGTCTAGTAAACTTCTTTATACAGATCTGCACCCTGCACAAGACGTTGGACCTAATTTTGATGTATAATCTGAATATTCATGAGTTACCCCATGCCTTTTTGATTGAAATAGTATATATCTGAATACTTAAAAATTCATAATATTATTTCCTCTATAATATCATCATTTATATGATTATTTGTGAAAGAAAACATGTGGTGTTCTCGATGCCTGTTTAGCGGAACTCGACGGTAAATACCACGATTTGCGCACCTGAAATGGTGACTGACAGTTAGTACACAAAGTAACTGTTACAAATACTTTACTTCAAAAAGTAACAAGTTATGTTTCTGTTATTTTTAGGTCTCTGTTTCTTGGTGATCTGATACAAGGCCACATTAAAAAAGACAACTGGTTGAATGTTACTGTATTGCAATATTAAAGGCTTATTTCAGATTCTGTCTTTTTTGGACAGCGATATTTTGTTTAATAATCTTAGAGAGAAGTATTCAACAGGTTATCGTGTATTTGATGTCAGTGACCTTCAAATACACAGTCTAATTTGCAAGTACTTTATTCTACTATTCCAAAATGAATTTTATGGATAAACTAAAGTTGTATCTCATTGATCTGGACGCCAAGAAACTGGAAACTTCACATAACTGAACGCATAGTATAGAAACACTATTTTCCATCATATATACAAATCTCATCGATAATCTGAAAATTCATGCTTCCAAATCCAACGATGAAATCTGGGAATGCAGTGTATTATTTATGCCGTGATATGCTCTGATAATTCAAACTAAAATTATCAGAAAACTGATTACATAGTGCTGTCAACTATCCTCTATTCAACAATTCATAAATCTGCTATAACCGGACGATAAACCTTATGGAACAGAGACATCTGGTCTGGACCCGAGACATCTGGTCTGGTGGTTTGTTTACCTTATCATTTCTGTGGTCAGTGCCTGACTGGTGAATGGTTGGCCTATTGCCACTCCACTCCAAAAAATACCCATCAAACAAAAGGCGAGGGCACCGTGTGAAAGATCAGTTACATAATTAGGCCTCACCTACATCAGAGGTGATCTTTTTCAGTGAATTTAAAGAAGTCACATTTTAAAAAATTTCTATCGTTTCCAAATTCCAATTGTGGAATATCCAAAAGATAATGAATGGGCCATTTGTAACTTTGATCTTCTGTGGCTGAAAAGTCTCCCTTCTCTCCTTCTTTTTCTTCTTGCTCAATGTCTTTCTTCTATTACCTCATACATCCCTTCCTTCCTTGCCCTCCTTCCTTTATTCAGTCATTCATCCATCTTTGATCAAACAAACTATAGCTTCTGGAGGTTTTGCCTAAATAACCATTATTTCTAAACTTCCTGATATCAATGCAGATGAATGGTTTTTTTTGGTTACTACAATTATGAAGTGACATAGGAAAACTCAATTATTCGAACACACACAAAGTGGAACCAAAAGATCGGCTCAACAAGATACCATTGTCCATCTCCGCAGACAAGGAACTTAATGAAATTATTCAGGTTTTGCTCTGAACGAGTAATTTTCGTTTGCTAAATAAGAAGATAAAACCTCACATAGGCTGACTGTGGATTGCAGTGCTTGTTATATCAGTTTTTCTATCACACTTCAATCCCCTCATATCTTTGGTTGAAGAACTAAAAGCTCATAATCTGTGTGGTTACTTTGATCAATTCCTACAGACTTTTCCTCAGCCCCGCCCTATCCACCATGATCGGATCTTTCTAGTCAATCCCCCCCACCTCCTCCCCAACTGAAGGACATAAAGCTGGAGCCTGATCCCATGTCCATTCCCTTCTCCTCCTCCCAGCACCTTCTACCAATTTGTGCTTTGAGGAATGTGCCAGACTGTCTTGCCTCACCAGTCACCACCATCCTCTTCTCACCTCGGCCTTAACTCACACATGTGACTTCCGCTGCTGCTTGAATTTTGACACGTTACGAACTTTCCCTGCCTATCTATTTTACTTCTTATGGAAGCCAGCTTTATAAAATTTGATTGCTTATAAATTCAAAGTGTCAAATAAATAACAGAAAAAGACATGGACTGAGCAAAACACAGTTTAAAAGTCATCACTCATCCTCATGCGATCACGTTATGCCTGTCTCGGTGTTTACATCGATGATGTGGTGATGTTTACAGATGATCAGTGGTACATTGTTGGCAAGTTGCGATCTTTATGACCCTTGCAGGGGTATAAATGGTCAGACAAATGCATGCCTAGCCGACTTCAGCTGGCACAGATCAGGTTTTCCTTCCTGTTTTTTTCTCCGAAAATCCAACTCGGACTGTCAAGCAAGTGCTTATTTAAAGAATAAGTGAAAAGGTAACAAGTAATTCTGTAGCTGTTACAAAAAAAACAACCGAGTAACAGTTACTTTTTCTTTACTTCAGCTGATGCTTGTAAGTAATTGTTACTCGAAAACCTGTAACGAGTACTTGTAGCGGTGTTACTTTTTACTTGTTACAATAACCCTGTTTGTTTCATATAAATTTGTGAGTGCTTCAGCCAGGAAGACTATAGGTATACAGTCATATCCACTAAATCATAGTTGCCACATATCTGCATTTACCTCTTTATCACAACACTGTTAAAGCAACAAGATAGATTTTCTAATGATAAGGCCAACTTCAAAATCTTTTTAACTGCCACTTATTACATGCAAGCTGAGTCATCATTAATGCAAATACAAATTCCTGTTCAGTTAGAGCTGATACAAGTTGATATAAATAGGAAAACAGTAAATCAGTAGTACATGCCACAACAGCATGAAATTGGTTCATCACAACCAGCTGATTGCTGATTGGTTAATGACAGAATGCCACTACCGGTTGACTTACATAGCAGCTTTGCCTACATCATATGCTCGAAACCAGTGGATCAAGCAAGTTCTCTCCTCATGATCAACCTTAACGACAACACCATAGTCAGCTGGCTCGGAAAGTTCTGAGAAAATAAAAATAATTACAGTTAGTTACTGCCAGAGTAAATGAGGAAAAATGCTATGGTCAAAAAAGATATCCAACATTACCTCCACCTCACAATACTAAGATGACAGCACTGAAGTGAATTCCTCATTTGTATTTTGATCATGCCAATTTCTTTCATAAGATAACCTTTTAAACATTTAAAGGAATTTTTCTGCCCATGCACTCAGTTTGTGTAATAATGGTGTGTAAAATAGCTTACCAATATTAGGTACAACAAAGTCTCCTGGGAAAAATTCCAGATCATCCAGGTGATGCACTGGAAAAAGTTCCACAGATGGGATATCTCTTTCCACAGATCCATCCTAGAAAAGTTGGGAAAGAGGCAAAAGCTAAGGTTAAAGTCCATTGCTTTGCTACTTTGAATACAGGTAGTCATCAGCATTAACAGAAACCACAGCCACTCAGAAAAAATTCCCTCAAGTGGTATGTCAACATTTCTAATCCAAAATTTCCACTGCAACCTTCACCACCTTCTCCCTCCACTATTTATTTGAGACTGGTACCTCTATCAAGATTACTTTGCTTATTCTGGTCCCAAAGTTGATCCATTTTTGCATATTTTGAAGAAAAGAATTACTTTATTCATAGTCATCATTTGTTACAGAATGATGAACGAAAACTGTTCTTAATTCTTATATCATTAAACAATTTTTGCAAACATGCCATTCTGTCTGTGCCATTGCTCACTTACAAAAATGGACTATTAATCCCCACCAATTACAGCTTAGTAAGATGGCTTTTTATTCTTTCTCAAAGGTCAGGCAGCAGGAGGGGCAGCATATATAACACTCCTCTCAAAAGTTAAAGCATTTGAGCTTGGCAATACAAATTTCTGTGACTTGCCTCAGGTGTTCTTAGAATAGGGTTAGGGAAGCAGAATTTGAGAGT
>JAWQUT010000096.1:1831555-1846515 GCA_033807755.1 Ellobium chinense
GGGGAGGAGTTTTGGGGAGAAAACTGCTGACCAGATCTTCCAAAACTTTTTTTATACACATGAAGGAAAAAAAATTAAGTGTTGTCTTCTAGGAACCAGATTATGCTGGTAGTGACAGCTGTTCAAAAACTTATGAAGATATGCTAATATGGTATTTGACGGCATGAGAATTGGTGGCCTTTTCACATAAAAAACAAACAGATAAAAATGCTAGAGAAACGCCTTGAAAACAAAATTGTTACAATTGTCTATGGATTTATTTCATATATTCACAGCCTTCAATACTCAGAGCATTAATATCATAACATTTAAATGTGGACACCCACGTCAAAAATTGTTTTCTGTTTTTCAGTACTTTTTCCCCTCTAAAAATTATCTCTGGTGCATACCGAGACAATATGACGTGGATAAATCATCGTTCTGTTACCGCATGCCTGTGTAATAATACTAATATGACGCAATAAAAACAGCCGGAGTGACCAGCTTTTGCCCTTGTGTCTAGAGTTACTCTCCTTCCTCGAACAGCAGTGGGTTGTGGCAAAAATAATGACGTCACTAAATTTCCAGCAACAACAGACACCTCTCTCTCACAATATCTTATTCAGCTTTCAAGTAAGGTTTTGGTCATCCAAATTCAAACTTAAAATTTGACCATGTAAACCAGGTAAAGTATTCTGTATTTTTATTGTATCAGCATTATTTTGTTTGACACAGCGCCATTTACAGTGGAGTTAAAAGGCCCGTACTGACATGTTATCACCCGTCTGGAAAGCACTGGCTAGACAGCTTGGCTATGCAGGCAGAATGTATTTCACGTAAGCTTATGGCCACCATGCGCACAGTGGGTGTAAGAATTCTGACTTTGCATAACATAACCCTGTAGGTTGTCTGGGGCAGGCAGAGGCATTATATCGTGTTGATAGACACTTGAAAGACTTATTGGAATAATAAGGTATCGCAAGATTTAATATGGTCTATAGGATGATGCAACTTTCCTTTAAGAAGGCAACAAATCAAAAGAACTTATTCCAGGTGTACACTGAAAAAAAGGGAAACCAATGATGCACAAACAAATCGTTCAAACAGAATCTGAAATATGAGACGCGGCACTTTCCCAGACTTCAATGGCAATAGCCAGACATGAGGAAATACCATTAAAAACAGAAAAAAAAGTAAAGAAAAATTGTCAAAATAACTAAAGAGCTTTCTTGAGAGGTGGGAAGACGGTGGCAGCGGAACTTCCATGAAATGGATCATGGGAAAGGAATCTCTGATGGAGCAAGGAACATGATTAAGCATGCTGGCAACAGTCAGGTTTAATATGGGACACGTGTTTGATTTGCAAATGATTTGTTGGAATATTCCAAAGTGTACACTAACTCCTTCTGTTCTCACATACAGTCGAGTCTGCTTAACTCCAATTCGCTGGGACCACCCCAATGAGTTGGAGAAATCAGAATTCGACTCACGATTTCCAAGGCGAGTCAACCGTATGTGAGCGAGCGAGCACCCTGGGGAGGTCACGAGGGCAATTCAACAAGGGAAGTAACTAAAGATGGCATATTGGGGAAGTATTTTAAATGGGATTATTTCTTTGTACAAGAAATTGCTCTTAGTAGTAGCTTAACAGATGAAGAGGCCGCCGCTTTTTCCACTTGTTCCCGGTTTTTTCAAGATCGTAAAAAGCGTGCTAGCGGGAACGCCATACTTCTCAGCTATGACATTCTTCGACATCGCACCTCTGTCACTTTCCTGGAGCATGTTAATATTCGACTCAATGGAAAGAGTCTTGGGGTTTCTCTTTACAGGATTAGAGGAAGCCATTATTTAAAGGACAAATTCAACTTAATTCAAGTTGAAAATGATAAAGATGAGTCAACCGTATGCGAGCGAGCGAGCGAGCACACTGGGGAGGTCACGAGGGCAGCCTCTTGTTTATTTACCGTCACAGTGCAATGGGCCAGATGCGTTATGTACTGCTGCCGAGATGTTTAATTATCGATCGATTTTTCANCTACTTATTGTGCTGCAGTTAATGGCACTCGCAGTGTCCAGTTTTACTGCCTCTCTCTATCTGCGGCACCGTCTCGTTTGTTTTTCAAGCTGTCGGCGTTGTTTGGCACCACGCGGGGAGGACGCCAGGAGGTGATTTTACCTTTGTGGCAGCGCTGGGCAGTTGGACTAATCAGAAATGGGCATTAATTACTTTGTCTTATGCAAGGATAATTAATAGACGCAAAGAAGGAAAAAAAACTTATTTCTTTTTCTTTCGACTAATAAGTAATTGGAGGAATCCAATTTCAACATGCATGGACTTGACTGTATATGCAGTCGAGGCCACCGAATTCGAACTCGGATTTATTGAATTTCTCTTAAATTGAAGGGAAATTTAATAAAGTTGTAGATTTTTTTTCTTCTTTGTGTAAAGTAAAATTATCCTCGTTATTCGAACTCAGCATCATGGGTTTTCTTTAATTCGAATGGGAGGAGCCCGTCACACCTGCAAATTTGCCTTTGCCATTCCTCCACATCATGCAAAATCACAATAAAGGGGTGTGAAACAAAGAAATTAGTGCCTGAGAGGGCAGGAGTTGGTAGGTAGGTAAGAGTGTCTATTGTACAGCATTACTCCACGACTGATTAAGAGAAACGTTGGGTGGAAGGACAGGGGTAAAAAATCGACAGATAATCAAGCACTCAGTGACATGGCACTAGTCTATGTGATGTACCTGCACCAATTAGTTCTACGGGTTGTTTACATAATATGCTACTGTTATAAAGCAAATGGTTGCCTAGGACTATGATCATGATCACGCCTGAGACAGCAGAAAACCTGTTTATTGCTTGCAGACAGCAGCACTGATCTTGCCATATTGCAGAATAATAACAAGAAAAACTTTTCGTGACTATGAATAAACTGCAGTAGAGTACAGGTAACAATAGATCTCTACTGGGTAGGCTGTATCCAGCTTTCAAACATTGACTGAAATGCAGAAAAATGCCGAGAGCATGCTTCAACTCTCAAAATACACGTAAACGATTTATAGGAAAATCAAATTTGAGAAAGATATAGGGCAGTAAACCACCCATGCAAGTCTTTACTAGAGATGTTTGCGATTTTCTTCTTGTCTGAACTCACCCAGATTAACGGGCGCCACAAGGTGAGTACTGCTCATGCTCAACTCAGCGGCAGCACAGTATGGGGGGGGCNGGGGGGGGCGGGGGGGAGAGATGATGAGGCGACAATTTTTGTTTCCTAACAGGCCTCCTCATGGCTATCACTACTCAAGCATACCTGATCCAAAGAGTCTTTTTTGAGGGCTCGCAAAACTAGAAAAAAAACCAAAACAGCAAGGCTGGAAGGGGTGACATTAAAATTTCCACTGTGCTGGAAATCGTGCAACCATGAATCAAAATACCATGGCTATACAGGGACTTTTCTGCTTAAAATCATAAATAGAATTCTGGTAATCCGAACCCCCTATGAAAGTCCCAGTGATTTCGACTTAAGTGTCTCCACTGTACATACAACAGATGAAGAGTCCATAGCTTAAACTATTATTCAGTGTCCAAATGAGGAAATAAAAAACTTCTTCATGGATTCATGGAACAATGAAACTACACCAATTATGGTCAAGTGAAGTGGGATTGTGTTATATCCTGATATAAACTGCATTTGTTTTGAGATATGTATATCACCACGGCTTTAACAGACACTAGTTATTTGTACAAAATGCATCAGTTAACGTAGGTAAGCTCGTTGGAGAGAAAACAATCATTAGATAAACATTAGATAGAGAGCTCAATTCTAGTTGAGTTAGATCTGGGAAAACCATTTACTGATAAAGTCAGTGATTCTGACAATGAGCAGGATCTATGTCTGAAAGATAATGGACTCTGTGTGTTTGGGTTAGGTGAAGAGGTTTCCACCATGCTGATGTCTGGCAAAGCTTTCTAAAGAAATAATCTCAAACTACATTTCAGTTCCTCTTCCAGGCATCTATAGAGCTTTCCTTTGCTTGAATTCATTACGTCTACCCTCCATCTCTGTGGGAACTTCTTCTTCAATCGCCTGTCCATTTCATCGTTTTTGCTCTGTTCCTGACAAATCCAGATCGGTGATTAAGAATTTCCCCTATTATTGATAACCAAACAGATTTCTTATAATTACTGTATTATGATGGTAATGGTAATTTTTGACACCTTGGTCATTTTCTCTGTCACTAATTTTAACCAAAATGTGAGAATGCGATAGTTTTTCTCACAACATCATACATCATATTGGAGTGGGAAGCAACTTATCTTCCTATGAAAAAGGAAAGAAGCAGTATTGTCATAAAAACCAAGTAACTTCTTAAGTTCTTAAGAAATCTCAGCTGTAGTCTTTCTGTGATCATCATATCTTCATTCAAACAAACAGCTCGCATTCCCCATTGTTGTCTTCCATTGTGCAGTAACTTTTTGTGTTTCGGAACAATTGAACAATCAGATGAAAATTGCTTGAAACTAACGCTAGATCTGGCCCTATACTTGGACTATTTCTCTGATCCCACAACTTGTACAGCGGTTTAAATATTATATTTGAAATGAAAATTGTTTATTAGCTATGCCATGTAAATGGAGAAATATTTTCTGGGCTTTAAACTCTTCACATTATTTGAACCAGAAGTTTTAACATTGGTTCATAGCAAGTCATTTATAAATTTTATATGTGCATATATGGATAGTCACTGCTTTGTTAGCTGTTATGGGAATGTCTTCTCAGTTTACCCAAAACTAAGCATAAAGAATTACTTTGTACAGATTCATCAAAACCAAATTACAAAGATCCAGTAATTGTGCTGTTATAATGTGGACATCAACAAGAAATAATGCAGCCACACTCAACCATAGATCTATAAATACAGTGGCTAGATGATCTACTGCAGTTGGCTAAAGAAACAAAAGAGTGATGCTATCATGGGGAGATGGCGGTCATTTTGCATGTAAGGCAGAAGTGACCCAGGTATTCCATTGTTTATATTTCGTGGGTCATTGACTTCATCAACTTTCACTTTTGTTTCAAGGACTGACTGTCAGAAAAGTATGTGTGTTTTGTGATTTAGTTGGCATTACAAAGGTAAGGGGAAAGCTCCATAATGAGAAATTTTTTCAGTGATCAGTTGATCAAGCATGATTGCATTATACAGTTGTAAGCCTTCGGTTATTGCCTCCCTCAACATCTTACTTGAAGGTTCCTTACTCAGTCTCAGAAGCTGATTGTTGTATTGGCATTTGGATTCTACAAGATAATTTGGCTTTCTCTAACAACGGCACCGATTTAGTCGTCGATGACTAAATGATCTGTATCTTTATTTTTGCGGTGCTGTCTTTCAAGATAGCCGATAATTTGTACCAAACTATGTAGAAAGCATGCATGCAAAAAGTTTCTGCGGTAGTGTGCACAACAAGGGGATTTAGATCTAGGTCTATCCTTCTAGCAGACAAGATGACAATATCTGTCACCTTAGTTTTTGTATGCAGACAATCGAGAATGCACAAGCCAACACTTAGACCAAGCTTTACTATTTGTTATGTCTTCACTTGAAATGCAGAATAATTTAAAGAGCATTCCCCTTATGTTTTACAATACCCTACTTTTTAGATGACTATGCATAGTGAAATCTGGTGATGTGTCTGTTAGCTGCCTAACCTAGACAATAATCTGATATGTTTTGCTGATTGTACTGCCAATGTTTTGCTTGCATGATGGAGTGGACCAGTGAGAGTAATAATTTGGGTAGATGGCGGCTTGATAACCAGTGAAGATAAAAAAAGGAAATTTTTCAATGAGATGGTTACCCTTAGCACCAGTTACTAGAGGGCTGAAGTGAGATCTACGAATATATATGCTCTGAGGTTGTTCTAATGAGTAAAAAGTAGCACCGCTTTGAGTACTCGTTACAGTTTTCGAGTAACAATTACTTACTCATTACAAGCTTCATCTGAGGTAATGGAAAGTACTCTTTACCGAATTTTTGTTTAACCCATGCGGCGGTGATCGACTTTAAGTTACTTACTCCGGTGATCGGGTCTTATAAGACCCGATAATTTTTTTTAGGAAATGGCAATCGGGTCTTATAAAATCCGAGTGTGTTGTCTACAAAACTGTAAGCTGAGCACACATTGTAGTTATTTCGAGCCTTTTAGACTATTGGGTAAAATTACAGCTGCATCCATGCATCCAGACTAGCAAAGTTTAATGTTATTTTGTCCTTTTTTGGAGGAAGAAGGTTGAGTAATCTTTAGATTACTTATCATTTGTCCTACTGTAAGCTTAAATTAATGTAGGTAGGCCCATGTTTTGTTCTCAGTTAACTGTTTACGCCTGAGACCATCGACCTGGATGATACTTACAAAAATGTGGACTTCGAGACTTAGATATACTCCTTGATATACTGCAATATCAATATATGTGGACTGGGACACATGGCTTGTGAACTGGCTCCCAGCTGCTCTGATAGAGAGAAAAGTCCCCCTTCTAATCGGATCTTGAATGTCTGAACCCATTATATACAGTATGTCCAAGATTGCCTCAGGGATATCCTCTTTCACCTGTGGTATTCCACATCTACAGTGCTAGGGTGACAAGGATTCAATGTAATGCTCCAGGAAGGATATAAACGTTTGTAGACAATATCCTCATATATAAGACTGACCCAGATAGGCAGGAGATGGTCACAAGCAATCACGAAACTATGCAAGCCATCGCTTAGTGGAGTGATGAATCTAGCTCAAAAGACAACCAACAAGAGGTCAGCTCTTTAAATAATCACATAGTCTTGGCTGATCTCTCCGTCATCACCTTCCCGATACATAACATAGAAAATGCAACAGAATTAAATATCTCGGGGTGACCTTTGATTGCAGGCTGTTTGTATAGGCACCATGGGGAGCAAATAATTCAGAGATGCAAATGAGGTATGGCAACACTAAAATCAACAGCAGCTCAGAACCTGGAATAGAGACGACTGGCTTTTCTGCACCATCAGTTGGTCTTAGCGTTGGTCGGTTATGGCCTTGGAATCTTCACGCTGTCACCACCACAGTGTGATCGTCTGGAATATATCCGGAATGGAGGTATGCACATCGTCTGGGGTGCATTAGAGAAGCTCTTATTGCGACAGTAAGACACATACTGGGACTCATGTCAATAAAATCTAAACATGCTTGCCAAGGTCAGGGCTAATTGTGAGTAGTAGAGGACAAGAATCCACTACATGAAAACACTGCTGACATCAAACAGCACAGAATTTAAGAGTTGATGTCATGGATGGCACAAGCAGAAAAGTACCACTGAGTAGAAAAATACTACTGCTCTGGTCCCCTCAGCGAAAGACTTAGTCGAGGGAGAGGACTAGGTCAACTCTTGATAACAGCATGACTGACTTCCAGAAAGTAATCATCATCCTTGGCAGGAAATGGGTTCCAGGGAGAATCAACCTCGAGATTCAGCAACTCATTACTGATAACTCGAGAGAAGAGGATGCTTTCGTGTTCACTGATGGGTCTGTGCTGTGTGGCAAGAAATCAGGATAGGGCCTCTCAGTGAGAGACAGGGTCATCACCGAGTAGAGTGGAGAGTCATCAATGACTTCTTCCAAAATGAGAATGAAGGTGGAGGCAGTAACCGCGGCTCTGAAGTGGTTCTCTGGGACCACAGTAGCAAAGGCAGTCACTGTGACAGACTCAAAATCCATGTTCCTAAAGTACCTAACCAGATGATTGTGACATGAATGGATGGGCGGGCTATTTGCTGGCCTCCAACCTTCATAGAATCAAAAGGATCTATTAAAATATTATCCAGGACAAGCTGGGGTTCACGATAATGAAAGAAATGATAGGCCGGCCGCTAAGGCTATTGTGGTGGGGACATTACAGATGGATAAGGCAGACATAGTAAAGTCAGACATAGTAAAGTCACTGAAAGATCGCCTGTTATCTGCAGACATATTAATCGAAGACGCTGTGGACCTCAGACTGCAAGAATTTGTGATTACAAGAGGGCCAGGTCAAAAGGAACGGCAACAATGAGGAAGGGACAGGAGGTAACACACAGGGCGACTGGCACCATTGGCATCACCATAAGTCATTTGCTGCCAAGGACTGAGCATGTAATGGGTCTACCCAGAGTGCAAAGATATCAGCTCTGCAACTCAGTAACCAGTTCACGCCTTCTATCAAAACGATGACAGCATGTAGCCTACATGAGCTTGGGACTATACCCCAAATCTAGTACTGTATTCAAATACTTTTATTATGTAAGATTAATCTGTGAGTATTAAGATCCACAGTCCTTATTCATGTGGGTGAGATTTGAGTTGTTTGATGGATATACATTTTCTTAGTAGATCCATGATCATACATAATTACAGTGTATGTTGCTGGAAGACAACACAACACTTAACCAACACATAACTTAAACCCTCAAATCCCTTGAACCTTATGGCATTTATAAAAATGAACAAGCTTTGAAACTATGGTGGTCCTCTCCTGGTTCACGAGCACCTTTTTAAGTGGCAAGTCTTCTATTACGGCATCTCATCTTCGTCTACTTCACACTCTGTATCCTGGCCGTAAAATGATTGTTTTCCTCACCATCGATTTCATCTATGATGATATGACTTTCCTAATAACTGTTAAAATGTGTTCACTTCTGTCATCACCCTCCTTCGTGCAAATCAAAACTTCGAGGGCAACAACTCTGCCAGAACAAGAAGCAGCTAAACCTAATGTTGTTAAGTAGCGCATTAACAATACTTACTAAAGACCATAATTAAACCCCTGAAGTAAAAATTAAAATGGAAGCCCTTACCTACTGCTCATAACAGTCAGCAGAGGTATGGAATTTTCTGTATTTGCTATTAAATGACATTAGCAGCAAGAAGAAGAAAATCCCAACCATCAATGGCTCTTATAAGTGATCCGGTCTTATGACCCGATCACCAGCGGCTCTATAATGGTGATCGGTCTTATGTGACCCGACCACCAATATGGGGGGGAATGTGATCAGAAATTTGTGGTCACTCATTAACTTATGGGTGGAATTGACTGATTTTGGTAGATAATGAGAAAACTGATTTTTAGGAAAAGTCATGAAATTTCGGATCCGGGAAGTGATTTATAACAAAGTTACACCTATTTGAAGATGCCCCCAGGTTGTATAAGATCCGATCACAACTGCACGTTTTAACAATTACAAAATTACTCTGTGTATGTGTGTGTGTGTGTGTTTGTGTGTGTGAGAAAGAAAGAGAGAGAGAGAGAGAGAGAGAGAGAGAGAGAGAGAGAGAGAGAGAGAGGAAAAAAATCAAAGCAAGCTGATGACGGGTGGAGCCTTCCTCGCCTGATCACATGTTCCTGTGCAAAACTAAATGGCCATGAAGATCGTGGTGCCCATGTAAAAGTACCATTGATCCCCTGTTGTTCGCTTCATAAACATCATCATGTCATAATTATGTAAACAATCAAAATAGGCGCAACCTGCGATTGCATTGGTAACCAGTGATCATTTTTCAAATGAGTTTTTGCTTGAAATTATTGAGGTAAAAAGAAGCTGGAAGTGGGGTGTAATAATCTGGTGCCGACCCACAAGGTAGAAGTTGGTGGGGGAAGGGGTAAAGGGACGGAGGTAGGATACTAGGATCAGGCCTAACCTTCGTGAAACCCAGTTGCAAAGGGCAGGGCGGGGTGGAAAGGATGAAGGGGTCAGGTTCAGTCATGTCGGGCCGTCCGCAGTGTAAGAGAGGGGGATNGGACTGAGTAGGAAGGCTGTGGAATTTGAACACAGACACCAGACCGCAACAGTGTTTTCAGTTCCTTAATCAATCATATGTGAGGTTTGAAGGACATTAATGTAATCATCACGTGCAAGCCAGAACACGCTGGTGTCAGGCTTTATCTCTATTCGTCTGACGAATATAACTTACTTATTAAGAGGATACAGTTGGCCAGTTGTAAACGCACCTGGTCTGCACTCACTACAGAGATGTCATCATCCCCACTGCGTCACGAGTCATAAGTGAATCCGCCGTCCAGTATCGTGGTTCTCTCTTAATGACACCAATCCCATCAAAGTGTGTTATTGGCCTGATAAGCACATGTGAGGGGCGCTAAGCTGCATGTTTTATGATCACATGCTATCTCCTGTCTGTTGTCACAATGACTGATTTCTTAGGGAAAATGCTTAGAGGGATACTCAAGTTTATAGTTCATAGTGAGGTTATACTTTATTAGAATACTTTGTAACTTGGGATCAAGGTTTATTTTTAAAAGGTAAAGAAGGGAAAATTTGATGCATTAGGAGGAGTGTATACATAATATGGAGGAATGCATAGCATACTGATAGTTAATACTGAGGTCTTACTGTGTTTGGGTAAAACCTTTTCTGGAAGCTGTAGTTTATCTGATTAAAGATAAATGAATGACTGAACAAAGGAAGGAGAAAAGGTGGAAGGCAGGGAAGGAAGGAAGGCATGTATGAGACAATACGACATTGATCTAAAAGAGAAAGAAGAAAGGGAAAATTAAATCTATCATTTCAAGCCACAGAAGATCAAAGTTACAAAATGACCAACTGATTACCCTTTCTTATTCCCTAATCCCAAGCATAAAATCTCATAGATTTTTAATTTTGCCAAAAACAAAAACTCTAAATGCATACAGGGGAAAAAACTGTCCAACACAATAGGAGATTTACGGTTCTGGGGGTGGAATTAATGACACACACGACTGAAAGATCATAAAGATAATACTGGAATAATAATAAAATGCACACAGATTGTATTTTGAAGATTTCTCTCTAAAACAGGCTGTGCACTTTATAATATTGTTAAGTTCCTTATGGAGAAGCAGATTTTAAAGGAAAAAAAAAGTTATTAAAATAAATGGCCTTTGATACCAAAGCGAAAAAAGTCTGCTGTTTTGAGACTTCAACACAAATAATGTAGACAATAATTCAATGACTTTATGGATATCCCCCAATTAACAACCGTGATAACTTGTGTGAAACATGCCAGTTGACTTTTTGCATGCTTGTAATGTTTCTAGGATAACCAAGAAACTGAGACCTGAAAGTAACTAAACGTAACTAGTTACTTTTCAAAGTAAAGTAATTGTAACAGTTACTTTGCTTTCAAAAAAGTACAGTAATTGTAACAGTTATTAATTTTTTTTTTCAGATAAGTAAAGTAATTTAACAGTTACTTTTAAAAATAACTTTTAACAACCTGTATATATGCTTAATATTTGTGATAGGTAGTTATAATGATACATATAGCTAATAATTTCACTGGGAAACACAGTAAAAAGTGTTTTAAGTTTGACACCTGTTGTAGGGTAATTGGGGGTCACTGAGTCTGAAAATGCCATCAGTTTTGCGATATCAGGTCAAATTTTGACACACTATCGAAAAATATATTATGGTAACAAATAGGTGAAATCAGGGGACATAACCATGAGAATCACAAAACTTGTCAAGGGAAGTCATTGCATTTTTTTTTTTATTAAAAAACAAATGATCTGTGTTTTAGGCAAATGTGGTGTAAATACTGTTGTTTATTCTGTTTTTTTTTGTTTTAGAATAATTAAATGTAATTTTGTTTACAAGACACACTAAAATCAAAAATAAAAAAATGAAATACATGCAAAACTATGAAGCTATAGAGTTTGTAGAGGTCTATAATTCTCGATGTTAACATATAAGTAGTTTTGTTCTGTGTGCACAGCAGTTTGCAAAAAAAGTGAATTTCTTTGAAGACAGGGGAAACCGTTCGGAGTTGTGTTGATCACTGGTTTGTTTGTTTACCCTAAGTGACGCGCTAATTGTCAAAATATCTGATTGAATGAAACGCAATTTTCATAATATTTGCCTTGTAGTGAGTCATTGATTGATATCTGTCCATGTTTTTGTTTTTTTTTTCAAAATCATTTTAATCTAGAATTTTGCATAATAAGCAAGAAAACTAATCCTCATCCTATTACTTTTCGGTAGGCCTACACACAGTACGATATGAAAACATAATAATGAACCCATAGCGATGTATCGATATCGCTGTCCTATAGAACAAAAAGTTTGGCCTGAAAGAGAAAGCCTGACGGTGGGTGAGAAAAACATCATTCATGAAGCTCTTGTTGAAAGAGAAAGAATTGTCTTCCCCCCTCTCCACATCAAGCTTGGCCTCATGAAACAATTTGTCAAAGCCCTTGACACAGATGGTGACTACTTCAAATACTTAGCTGTAGCCTTTCCTGGTCTAAGAAGTGAAAAGTTGGAAGTCGGTATTTTCGATGGACCACAAATCAGGAAATTGATTCAAGATACAAATTTTGTACTATCTATGAACAATACAGAGAAACAGGCATGGGAATCATTTTGTAGTCTATGTTGTGAGAAACTTCCTTGGGAACAGGAAAGCTGAGAACTATAAGCAGATTGTTGACAACATGCTCAAACATTTCCAAAAGTTAGGCTGCAATATGAGCATCAAGGTCCATTTTCTCTTCAGTCACATCGACAAATTTCCATTTAATTTGGGAGCTGTGAGTGATGAGCAAGGAGAAGGTTTCAATCAGGACATTAAGGTGATGGAGGAGAGATATCAAGAGAAGTGGGACACACATATGATGGCTGACTACTGCTGGAGTGTGATGAGAGACTGCCCTGGGAAATAGCATTCCAGGCGTTCTGTAAAGCGAAAATTTGTGCCTTAACCCTCTTGTAGCAAGTAATCTTTGTCAATACAATAAAGTCTAAATGTATTAAGTATTTTACACAGGTTTAATGGTTTTTTGTTTCCTAGGGAGTCGAAACAGTTGTAAATTAAGCCTTATCAAGGGTGGTAACTTGAACAGGAAAAGTTTGACCTGATACAGAAAAACTAAGGCCAGATCTGGAATCAGTGACCTCAAAATAGGGGGAAATGGGTCTCAAAGTGAAAACACTTTTTAAAAAGTTTATTTTTGTTCCCCAGTGTAATGGATTTGTAGAATACTAACTGTAAAATGCAAGTTAAATGTGCATTTAGTGAGTAAGGTTCATCTGGAGGAATCAAAATGGGTTCATACAACAGAAGCACACACATTTTAAGGATCTGTAGAGCTGAGAGACAAACCTGCCATTGAGAAAGCTGCTCATGAAATGCTTGAAGAGGCCTTTGGTTGTTTGGCACTGAGTATTTAAACATAGACTGAAAAACTCCAAAGTAAAGAAACATGGGAAACAGTATGATGACACTGTATGGACATTCGCTGAAACACTGCAATATTTATTTACAAAGGCAAACTTTGTATGCCCAGTCCTGGACCTATCCCACCCATCAACCCTGCGCAGCTGGCGAGCATTTGTCCACTGCTGGCCAGGATTTCTTGAGGAGATGATCAAGGCCACCCAAGCATTTCGCAGGCAACAGTGACAATAGCATCTGCAGCCTCATTGTAGATGAAATGAACCTGAGGAAGGAGGTTGTTTAGTGTCGTCATCAGTATTCAGGACATGTTGACTATGGAGGTGGACCAATTAGCAGCAAAGTGGCATCTTATGATTTACTTTTCATGCTAGTTCGATAAGGGGCCACTGGAAGGCTCCCTTTGCTAATTTTCTAACCAACCATGTCACAGGAGAGGCACTGACAGAAAATATAAAGGAGGCCATTCTAAAAGCGGCTGAATATGGATTGCTGGTCAAAACATTACGTAATGGCTGATGGCTTCTCTGCAAACATGAAGTATGAAAGCAGATTGATTTTTGGGATGCGAGCTTGCTGCCAATCCTGAACCCTCTTTCACCCATCCACAGTTACAATGCCTCTGAAGAGGCATATTTTATCTGTGATCCACCTCATGTGCTCAAGCTAGTGAGGAATGTAATGGCAGAGAACTGATCCCTTTAAAATGCTGATGGAAAGCAGATCTCCTGGCGTTACATCACATGGCTGTACCAGCTTCTGGAAAAGGACAGCCTATACCTTGCCAATAAACTGTGTGGGTGTCGTGTCAACTTCAAAAACTGAAAAGGACGGTTAGAATATCTGCATAAACGTTATCTACCTCTGTGGCCACAGACCATCTGAGAGATGATCTGACCCTTCCACAATTCAAAGACTCAGAGGCTACCTGTGAGTTCAATTGTGTCATTGACACCCTGTTTGACATGATGAACTCCAAGAACATCCACATTTAAGGTCATAAGACTCCACTTGGAGTTTGGAATTAACTGTCATGGAAGCCATGCTTGCAGGCACCATGGATTACTTGCTGGCCCTAAGAGACAAGAAAGTACAATTTCTGTATAGCACTCCTCAAGGTCAGGCAATTGTTGGTTTCACAATAACCATCACCTGAGCTCTGGGACTTGCGGAGGACCTGCTGACATCTGGGAGAACGAAGTACTTGATGACATACAAGTTTTCTCAAAACCACATCGAGATGAATTTCTGAGAGGTAAGAATTTAAGTGCATGACTGAACGATTTACAAAACCTTTACTTTTAAATGGAAGAATAGATTTCCATCCTCTTGCTAGAATATTGATCATTTACTTCAGCTGTTTCTTGCAGTCTTACATAGTGATTGCTCAAAATTGTAGAATAGTTTGAAAAACTACTCTCCCTTCTTACAGTGCAATAAACAAACAATTACTGAGGAGGAAAATAATTAGTAAAATGTGAGCATTTAGTCCATTCACTGATGATTAGTGATAAGGTAAAGGATTGTAGACAGTTAATCTTATAAAACATTCTGTAGAGGGGTGGGCAGAGCTATACCAATGTTTCATATGATATATGTGTTAATAATATCAGTTCTACAGTACTACATATATGCAAGAAATTTAAAAAAAGAGTATTTGTCCCATATGTCATGATATATTGTTAAACTTACTTATCCTTATTGTAAACTGTCTCCAACACCCCTCCCCCATCTCCA
>JAWQUT010000096.1:1846709-1884459 GCA_033807755.1 Ellobium chinense
CCCCCCCCCCCCTCCACTCCATAAAAAAGATTCAACTCCTCATAATTTATTGTCTTCATTGTGACGTAGATTGTGTCTTGACTGATTTGTTAATGATCGACAGATTCCTCTGTGAGGAGGTTGGAACAACAATCTAACTGCAGAGCAGTTTCGATCTGCCATGAGGACTCTCTTGCTTCAAAATTCTATCAAAGCCTCCGAACATGCCAAAGCCACAATACAGGATGGAACACAAGACACCCAGTTGCCCCAGGCTTCCATGCAGCACAAAAAATCTGCTCCTCAAGTCGCTGAAACCGAAAGCAGTGAATTTAATAATGCAGTTCAAAGCCTGGAATCTGCATTATCATTTGCTGACACCGACTGGCGATACTCATATCTGGTTTACACAGCAGGATTTGTCTGCTGTCGTATCCAAGCCAAGATCAACTGTGTTCAGTGCTGTGCTGCCATTACTTCAATGGATGTAGAGTTGACAGATCACAGATTTGCCTTTCTCCATAGGCTTGGTCTCCCCATCAAATGATGTCATTGACATTCTTATGGCCACTGAGAAAGCCTTCGTATCTTTATGCTTAGCCCATGCAGCATGCAAAGTTTACCTCATAAAAAGAACACTGACAACAAGGTGGTTTTTGAGGATGGCCACACCTGTCAGTATGTTCGTATGACTGTTTCATATTGCCTGAAAATAAGACTCTTCAAGGCTGGTAAGCTGCACCACCAATGTGCCATTATTAGTGGAAAAAGCAGCAAGAGGATGAAGATGAACAAGCTGGTGTTGTTTAGTGGTGAGTGATGTTGGTGAGTAGGCATATTAGTAATCACTATCCTTAAAGGAACAGGGATAGCTATCTGCTTCACAGCCTTAAAAATCCGCAATATTTTTTCATAAATTTTCAACTTCTTACACGTTTTCTTCGCCCGAGCGCTTCCGAGATAATGCAGCTTGAAAGTCGGGATTTTCACACCGCGCGGGCCGCCATAACTGGTCGTCCGGTCAGCACGGGAATAAGGCGTGACGTCATAAAGCGAGAGGCGAGCTAATACTTACTAATAGTCGTTGTGCGAAGAGAATTATCTACATGCAATAACTTTCCTTGGTGCTAAAGTTTATGCCTTTTTTTTTTATATATGATCATTAAGTCTTTTGTTGAACACTGTGAACAAGTGCCTGACTTTGATTGCAAGGCTGTAATCTTAGAAAAGGCAGGATGAATATTGGATAAAAGAAGCATCTGTCTGGGCACTGAGTGAGTCGCTTTATTAATGTATGCATAGCCTATGTATGGTTGTCTGGGCCGTTTTCCCTAAACTTGTTAACTTGTTGTATTGTTTAATGAGCTCTCAGTCTCACTGGTCTACGGTTCTTACAATCTCTATCATTTGCCTGAGGGGCACATAGGTTGTTAAGATGTTGCACAGCAGGATAGGATTTGATTGACAAGTAACTATTGTCTCAGGCAGTGTTTTCTGCGCTTAGGGGCGGTGTTAGTTACATAGCTAGTCATAAATCAATGAAGATGCGTGGAAGAGCCGGTCAAACAGCTGGCATATCGACGTGAAAATAGTTTGACACTCTTATGTTGGCCAGAGATGACCACGGGAATAATTTGGAGAATACTTGTGAAATCTTTGGAAAGAAAGAACCGGTCTCTGCAATCAAAGAGAAAAATGAAAAGGGCCATGGCAGTTAGCATGGATATGCCACATTGAGCATAGGAACAGTTACGAGATGGGGAGGGGGAGGGAGCGGATAGATGGGTGGGCACAATTACAGGGGTGAAGCAAAGACGTTACATTTACATTAATGTCTTTGGAGTTCAGAGAGAGAGAGAGAGAGAGAGAGAGAGAGAGAGAGAGAGAGAGAATAGAAGCAATAAGAGAAAGTGAGAGCCTGAGTTGCTAAGGAAAAACAGCGAGAGGGCAGGTAGTGAATAGTGACTCAGGGGATAAAAGCATTTTGGCTTCTCTCACTCACTCTTTCTCTCTCTCTCTCTCTGTCTATTAGCGTCTATTTATTCTTTTTTGTTCTTACCCCGTGTTTTTTCCTAGATTCTTATTCCACCACCCTATTGTTCCTTGCCTTATCCACGCCTCCCCCTTCCCCCTCTTTCTCTTCATGCCCACCCAACCCATACTAGGATATACCTCATTCCCCTCACTGATAGTGAAGACCGATTGACCGATTCAATTTTTCAAAACAACAAAAGTTTTCACGGGTATTCTATAAAAATGATCCTGTGGTCATCTCTGACCAAAATAAGAATGTCAAAATAAATTTCATGTCGATGTGCCCCTTTTTTTATCTGCTCTTGTAAGCCTTTTGATTGATGTATGTAAGCGCTCATTAAACTACACAGCAGACAACAAAACAAAGGCAGTGCAAACATTAATAAACAGGGTCAGACAGATGTTCCTTTTTCTCAAATATTATTTTATTCTCCCTTTTCTAAGGTTACAGCACCGGGATCAAAGTCTGGCAGTTGTTCACACAGTTTAACAAAAGACTTTTCTCAACGATAAATGAAAAAAAGGCATAATATTTAGAGCCAACGAAAGTTATTGCATGTGGATAATTCTCTTTGCATAATGACTACTACTAACTTGCCTCTCGCTTTCTGACGTCAAGCCTTATTCCCGCGCTGACCGGACGACCAGTCATGGCGGCCCGCAGGGTGTGAAAATCCCGACTTTCAAGCTGCGTTTTCTCGGGAGCGCTGGGGCGAAGGAAATGGGCAAGGGGTTGAAAATTTATGAAAAAATACTATGGATTTTTTAGGCTGTGAAGCAAATAGCTTCCCCTGTCCCTTTAAAGGTCAACCCCCCCTTAAATGACCTTGATAGTAGCGTCATCAAGCTCAGCCTCTGAGGTATGATAGTGCCTGTTAGGTGTGACATCAGGGGGTCACAGGCTAGTCACAGGCTTGCAGGTGCAAGGTGCGAACAGTTTTTGTCCGAAGAAGATGACGATTTCGACCCAGAACTGTTGTTTATTTGTTTGAACTACAAAAAAAAATTAAAAACAAACATATCAATGGAATCTCTGTCGATATGATTAGTCTATGCATAGAGAGAGTACCTAGCGCATAAGCTAGACCGGCGAACTTGACACCCAGACCAATTTACCCAACTTCACACACCAATTACTCAATGACAGCTCAGCTTATCTGCATAAATTTAGCTTACTGAAAAGCTCAATCTATCTCCCTAACTTTCATATCAGTAACAACAGTAACATTACATCTCACTGCGCAATAGCCCCTGTTAAAGACCAAGGGGTAGGCGTCGCATTGCCTGCCTCATCGTGACTTTCCTTTTGCACCCGTACTGTGTGTACAAGTGGTGGTGTTGTCTGAGTGGCATTTTTCAGTGATCAAAACTTCTTGTTGGTTCTAAGAATCATGTGATTGAGAGAGATGAGTGGAGAGAGATCTGAGAAATTCAAAAATACGGCGTATCAAATGAGCGAGGATGAGTGTTTAAAAAATGAGACTAACATTCAATCTGTCTAATGAAAAGTGACTAGACATGTCTCGGAGTAGTAGACGTGCCATAAAATCCCATTGTTAGCGTCTAGCATTAAAATTTGTCAAGGTCAGTGCTGATCAAAGATAGATACTATACTTTTCAAAGTACCGATAAAGCTGATCTTCTACAAAACGTCTACTTCTAGACTAGACAAAAAGTTGGGAAGAGAGTTTTGAGGCGGTGGGGGTGGAGATAGGGGAGAAGTTTTGCATACGGAGTGGCATTATTGAACTGTCACTTGTCAGCCAGGCATAGATCCAGATTTCTTTATCTTATAGGATGAAATGTATGATATGGTAGCTTCACTTCGTCAGTGTGATGATACAGATTTCAGATTATAAACAGTAAAGCCTTTGATCGTAAGACAGATTATACGGAAAACACTGTAATAATTGCGAACGTTTGTCTGTTGCTGCATGTATACCTATAGGAAATGTTTGGTCTCCACTGATTCGAGTTTGCCGAATTTTGAAAGACCAGTATTGAGCTAAAATCCAGGTCTGAAAGATTTGTTTGGAGAGGGGAGGGCATGGGGACCGTGATTTCGACTTACTTGTATTCGACGACTTTGTGTTTGACTGTATTATGCACTTCACAGATTTAAGGTTTTGGAAGCTTAATCTACCCCCTCCTCCCTCATAAATGATTTCAAATTCATCTTAAGATCTAGGCACTTCTAGCACTCGGAGAGTCCTGGAATGCAAAAGTATTCCGTTTCCCATCCATACACGTAATGACTGAAAGTATTTTCCATAAATCACAGCTGATTAATGTGTGAAGTTTTAGAATAAAGATAAAATATTGCTGCAGTAAAGCACTCCTATGGACGCACGCTTTCTTTCACTTGATTCCCATCCATCTCCTTCTATCTGTGTTTCTCTTTCTCTCTCTCATGAAATCAAAGTAGGGGAATTGCTAGGCTGGCCCATCTTCCCCCACTACCCCCCCACCCCCACCCCCAGGACCCATCACTGTTTGTAGCAGCTGACTAAAATTGCATGTAGGTGAAAATAGCACCATTCATTTTCATGCTTGAAAGGAATTGGGATCAGGGGAAAAAGAGGGGTGGGTGGGAGGAGAGGGGCATGGATTCCAAAGAGTGATCATTTAATCATATAAGTCTATACATAACGGAGTAGACTAGACTTATCTCAAAAAAATATACAGATCAAAACAACACACACGCAACGAATGATACACAAATCTTAGTGTCTTCCACTCTGAACCAAAGGTAAACAAAGCAAGCCAGCTGTGATCCTGTGACATCACCGAGAGAGAGGGGGATGCAGTCACAGCCGGTCAAGGAATGGGCACGAGCTTTGACTTGCGTAAAAGCGATTAGCACGCGTATAGTCTTATTAGGGTGGCCTGTGGGGATTGCAATAAGTAATTGAATAGGTATAGAAGAGACCTGGTTGCACAGATATTGTAGTTTGTCTTATCATCAGAGAAACAACAGACAGCATTAAAGTCCGTGCATTCATAAAGAATTTGTCTTAGATTTCGTCAATTTCTGCTATGGTTCATTATATGTTTTTATGACCAGCTGAACTTTGACCCTCTCTTACTGTACTTTCAATGAAAATTGTGTTGACTTTCCCTCTCTATTGTCAAAAAACTAAACAAGCTAGGTTTCTGATAATTCTGTGAAGTTTAGTTCCACCTGTTTCTTTTACTGAAATGGTTTTAACGTTATAAAAGTTTACTATCACACACCAGAGCGAGGAGCAAATGGTCATTAAAAATCTAATGACTAGGTCAGTGAGCGACCCAGCCTCTGACCTCTGTGACCCCGACCTGATAAGGCGACTGTGGGCACACTTAGTGAGATACTTTTAAACAGGGGCTAGCTGAAGAAGCGGTTATTGTGGAAGCATTTTAGTGATTACATACATTTTTCAAATGTGTATATCAGAAAAGTTTTGCTTTAAAACCTTGCCATTCCTAGGCAGCACAAAATTCACTGGCTGACCTTTCACCCTTAGAATTTTTAGCGCTAGGCGATTAAGGGGACAGATGCTGATAGGGAGGTTGCAGTGAAACCCATTATCTGATAAGTGTCATTCACAATGGAACTCCAGAGCAACAAAGATATAACAATGATGCATTACTGGTCACATATTTACACAGATGGTGATAATGATTCCTGTCACAAGATGAACAATGCATGCGCAAACATACTACAGGCATGCAGGCGCACATCTTGATGAAATCGAAGTAAAGACTTTCAAGGATAAAAAATTTGGATTGTCGTGGACTGAAGCCTTTGTGTGCCTATATTTGGTCGTTTAGTTTGTTTGCTACAAAATGTCTCTTGATTGTCATATCAGATGGTGGACTCTTGAGTAACTTTTATTAAATGTATTGAAGTTTTCTTTGGCCAATTTTAACGTAGTCATCCGTAAATAAGGCTGTCAGTGTGACTACTCGTTTCTTAGGTTCATGAAAAGTATTGTAACATACAGTCGAGTCCATATATGTCGAAACCGGATACCTCCAATTATTTATTAGTCGAAATAAAAAGAAATAATAGTTTTTTTTCCTTCTTTGTGTCTATTAATTATCCTTGCATAAGACGAAGTAATTAATGCCCATTTCTGATTAGTCCAACTGCTCAGCGCTGCCACAGAGGCAAAATAACCTCCTGGCGTCTTCCCCGCGTGGTACTAAACAACGCCGACGGCTTGAAAAACAAACAAGACGGTGCCGCGGATAGAGAAAGGCAATAAAACTGGACACTGCGAGTGCCAATAAGTAGCACAATAAGTAGGGATTGTGTATTACACCACCGCTGATAAGACAGTAGGGGGAAGAGAATGCGGGAGGGCTCGGCTGAAAAATCGATCGATAATTAAACATCTCGGCAGCAGTATATACATGTACATACACTGGCCCATTGCACTGTGACGGTAAATAAACAAGAGGCTGCCCTCGTGACCTCCCCAGTGTGCTCGCTCGCTCGCGTACGGTTGACTCATCTTTATCATTTTCAACTTGAATTAAATTGAATTTGTCCTCTAAATAATGGCTTCCTCTAATCCTGTAAAGAGAAACCTCAAGACTCTTTCCATTGAGTCGAATATTAACATGCTCCAGGAAATCGACAGAGGTGCGATGTCGAAGAATGTCATAGCTGAGAAATATGGCGTTCCCGTTAGCACGCTTTCTACGATCTTGACAAACCGGGAACAAGTTGAAAAAGCGGCGGCCTCTTCATCTATTAAGCTACTACTCAGAGCGATTTCTTAGAAAAAGAAATAATCCCATTAAAAATACTTCCCCAATATGCCATCTTTAGTTACATCCCCTGTTGAATTACCCTCGTGACCTCCCCAGGGTGCTGGCTCGCTAGCATACGGTTGACCTGCCTTGGAAATCGTTAGTCGAATCCTGATTTCTCCAACTCATTGGGGTGGTCCCAGCGAATTGGAGTTAAGCGGACTGGACTGTATGTGGGGCATTGATTCCCTACAAGAGGCTGACAATGCTAAGATAAATTCATAAAGCCATGTTGATTCAGAAGTGTCCCCAGAGTTGCTTTAACTGATCCTTCGCTGAAATTTCTGGCCGTGATGGTGAGCTCCTCCAGTTTTCATGCTACTAATTTATTTTTTATTCAGAAATTATAGTCTGCTGTGTGGGAAAAATGAGGCATCTTGCTTGATATTGCACGTGCTTTTCTCGGAGGAGTGTTTTCAATTGGTTATGGGATCTCTGTGATGTATAGGATATCTGTGATGTCTAGGATCTCTGTGATGTCTGACAGGATCTCTGTGATGTCTGACAGTTCTTCCAGCGCCCGGATATGGCTATCACGCCACTTTTATGTCATTTATTCTGAAGTGAAATGCCAGGTCAGATTTTATGTTCTGGTATGCTCATCGCCTATATGGCACTGTTTGTTAACACGGTTAATAAGGTACAGTGAAACTCGAATATAACGAGCACGGATAAAATGAGTTCTCGCATGTACCGAGCAAAATGAAAATCCCCGTTTTTTTTCTTTCTTTGTAATAGTAAACTTGCCTTTCATATAACGAGCACAAAATCCGCTAAACGCAGCCCTAACGAGGTAACCGACCTGCAATTATGCCCTCGCAACCCTTTCGTCCGCAATAAAACTTTCAGCGGTGAGGAACTCGAACGTTTAGGCTACGTAACAACTGCCAACAATAGGCAAGTCTCGCTGTCTCGCTTATGTAATTTACCGGTAGGATTACCAGTACAAACTAGTTCCGCAGTAGGCCAAGAAGCGGGGTAGGGAAGGATGCGGTGGAGATGTGACCATGCGACGGGAGGAAGATAGGATTGATATGCTCCGCTAATGATTGGCCAAGCCTGTTGTTTAGACCAATCATTGCGCTAGGCCTAGGGAATTTTGATTTCAATCATAACAATCGCAGAAACGGTGATTACAATCGGTCAGTCATTCGTTTCTCGACTCTCAACATTTGCATTGCTTTGTTTACACCTGTCAATGATGGAATCGAGGAAGAGAAAATGTCTGTCCTTCGAAACAAAACTAAAAATAATCGAAGAAGTCAAGAGAAAGCAGAAGAGCAAGCAGAAATTTGTTGTGAAAACGGCATCGCAACAAGCACACTTTCAACATTTTTAAAGAACAGTCTAGCCATGTTAGATCTAGTATATGGGTCTCCCTGACACTACTGACAGTTTTTACATGATTTTCAGTGGACCATGCGTGTAACGAGCCATCGGTTCTATCGAGCATCGACGGTCGGTCCCGACGACCTCGTTATATCCGAGTTTCACTGTACTCGTATGAAAGTTCCACTGTTCAAAGTGAAATAACTTGCCTTATTTTTCTTTGCTTAATTCTGCGATCATCAAATTTATGCAGTTTTATTTGGTTTTGATGCATGATATTATAACAATAATCTTACCAGTCCTTGTGGAACCTAGTTGGCAGACTTAACATGGTGATAACTCAGAAACGAGTGATCGCATCATAATAATCTAACTACACCACTTAAAAGAATGTTTTATGCAACTGATGAATCCATTAGGAACAATATGTAAAGCGAATGGTAGTTGCTATAAATACGTTAAACACAAAAAGGATAAAATTTCTCTAAAAATTGTATAACTTTTTTTAACTCCCCTTAACAGTATATGGATGAAGCAAGCAGAGGCGCCTAAGTGGTGAAGAGAGTGCGAAAGCTAAGCTTTCATTTGATACCTTGCAGGTTGATTGAGACCCTACAAAAATGGAGATTACAGAGAAAGTATACCCTCTTAAAATTTTGTCACGTCACCAGAGACCTTGAGCTGCACAGACAGCAGTAACTGGACCCAAGGGTGAAATGCTTATATTCATATACATCTAAAATTGATTAAGCAATAAAAAAGGTTAAAATTAAAATTTAAATGTGCTTTTTCTGCTTGCAGGGCAAGCAAGAGAAATCCATCTAGATCTAGCCCTAAACTTTCCAAACTGGGGCTTTGAAAGCTAGTGCTGTCAGGCCGACTAGATCCAATAATACAGTAAAGGTCATTAACCTTGGTCTTGAGGCCAACATTACAGTACATTATGTTCATCCCAAATGTAGGTCATCTAATGCCCTTAGGGCCTACAGTATAATATACACAATGGGCTAAATGCAGTGTAGGTAATGTCTGGGAACTCTGGGTATGGCATAATGCATAAGCCCATCCGTCTGTTGGGCATGAAAAGTAAAGTCCCAAATGCCGCAAGGTTGTCTGGAGATGGGTTAAACAATATGCATAAAGCCTCCTCTGTCTGCTTTTATGACTGGTATCTTCGTATGAGACTACTAGTTTCAAATAAACTTCCACTGGATCTAGCAAGTCTGGTATGTGGTTGGGAAGTAAGCCTAGCATCATGGATGCCAATGCCTGACCAAAAAAAATCCTGAAAATTGCTCGAGCGCGCGGCGCATCGATATTTTCGATGGAAGCCAACCCAACCGTTGTGCTTTTAATTCTGAATCATTTTCCACAATTATAAGGCATTAACGTAAACATTAAAACCAAATAAAGGTTAAAGAAAATTCAATTTTAGAATTGTGTCCACATAACTTAAGGCCTAAATTTCTTCTGCACAGATAAAGTATAGAAATTAATATATCTACACACAGCAAGGAATAGCCATATCAGGGGTGAGTGGGAACTGCAAACTGTCACTTAGGATAAAAATCTAATTTTTCCTTTCATAATTTCACTTCTGAATACATCACCGTGAAATTTAAACAAACAAGGTGCACGTTATTTTACTTTTACCATCTCTTTACCCATAACTTACATTTGTCATCTCTTATTTGGTCCTGATAAAATATTAGTGCTTTGACTTGCAGAGTTCAGACTGAGCTGGATTCAATGGTTCAGGCCAAGTTCACAAAAAAGCTGCTGAAAGCTTGGCTGCATTCTCTTTCTCTTTAATGTCCTTAAAACTCGCCGGAATCCTACTGTTAGTGTTACAATGTGACCATTCGGCCTTGAAGCGTAGAGCTTGGGTGTCTTCTTTCCCGGTGTGCCATAGTTTATTACTGCACAGTGTGCACCACACGTTCCATCTTCTTTCAGCTTAAGGATGTAATCAGATTTATAATAATAAATATAACTTATAGAAAACAATGGATTTTGAGTAGGACTATTCATTTTACATCATTGTCCTTTCTTGATTGATGACCGAGCGCACTGTTTACACTTTTTGCGAGTTCTACTGCTAAATATAGCACCGGTATCCCTCTGACCTCGTTAGAGGCATGTGCCCGCGCATTCCAGAAGTTTGTAAAATATTTAACTTCCGGTTTCCCTTCGATTCGTCCTTTGCGTATTTCATTTTAACGAATGTTATCCGGATAACACTGGATTTTTTTTCTCCGTCGCTCAAAACGCCGAAATATCCGGATTTTCTTTCCCGTCACTAAAAACGTCCGGAAATCCGGATTTATCCTGAAAATTGGCATCCCTGTAGCATACATGTAAGCAAAACGGAGCCAGTGAAAGTGAAACTAAGAGATGCGCATCAGCATCGATACCGCTGTGTACTCTTCACTATAAGGGAATGCGAAAATGTAAACTGTACTGAACTGTCCTCTACAATTTTCAGTCTTTTGTTGTGAGACTCAATTGTTTGTACTCATGTTTAAAACAGCCCATTTTGATGACTTTCAGTACAAGAACGTTCTCTAAGCGCCTGACTTCATTGCAGAAGGCATTCACAGAATTCTTTTTTATACTGACGGTGGATTTCATATACTGAAGCGTATTATTTGTATTTTCATACAGAGGTCAGATTTTCGTATGAAATCCGAAAATTTAATAATTGTTGGCAGCTCTATTATGACCTGATGCGCGCTTGATGACAGTGCTCGAATGAATGAATGACCACATGAGAGTGAAATCAACCGGGGGGAGGGGGGGGAATAAAAAACGCAAACGGTACGGTTGCATAATATTTCAGGTCTTGCTTTCAGCGACATCATTTCCTGTGTCAAATCATATTCAAGTAGCGAAAGTAGTGTTCCCACCAGCCTAATCATACGGAGATGTACAGAGTAGGCCTAGCCTAGGCCTACCCAGCCTAGCCTGTCAATCCTCCACCGAATCAACGAGGCTTGGGCAGCTCGCGCTGGTGTTACGTCATGAGGCAGACCGACCGGCGACAAACTACATGACTACAGTACACCTGTTGGGACCCTGTAGGTGGGTCGCAACTCAGAGTGGCGGAGTGACTGAACAAAGGTTCAGAGTGGGTTGCCTGTCGGATTTCAAATAAAGTTGCTATTTGGAGGTCTTCCATATAGAAATACCGATCCATCAAGAGATTTTAAGTCTTAATCGAGAGGAAGTCGCAAATGAGAGAATCTTATCTCGGAGGTTCCACTGTATTAAAAAATTCTGGCCTTCTCACAGGCTAAATGTGTGTAATTCCACAAAGCTGGTACACAACATTACCCAAAGAAAACAAGCGCACAGGTTTGCACCATTGATAATGTTCTCATAATATTAACAGATGTTGTTGGGTGATCTCTTAAAACGTGCGTCATCTCACAGTAATGGAATCTTACAGTAAAAATATTCTGGTGCCAGTGAATGAAAGATGAAAATAAATCATTATCACCTGCCACATGACTGTTGCCCATGACATTGTGAATTCTGTTTCCACCTCTATCACCTCATCTGCTCTGACCAGCCGTTCCCTTGGCCCCCGCTTTCTGTTGCCGGATTTTGGGAACTGACCAGGTTTGCCCACCACATGTCTGTGTCCCATGATTTTCGGGTTACGGATCCTCTTTCTTCCCCCACGACCACCTCCAGCACACCGGCCACCACAGGCACCTTGTTTCTCATCTGAATCAGATTCATCTTCATCCACTTCCTCAAAGTCTATGTCATTGCCATCTTCTTTTCCTGAGGCTGCAGCACTGTTTCCTTGCTGTGAACATGAAACAGATGTATGTTCAAAACCTCACAAATAAGTATCATGTACAGGAAAAGCAAGTAGTTGGATTTTAAACTTTATCATTCTGGTGGAAAGTTGACCAAACAACAACAAGAGGTTTTGAGAATCAAACTAAATTCACCTGAGCAAAGAATGAAACAGCTGGCAGAGTTTCCCTAAATGCCAATATTTCTTAAGGCCATGACTGTGAAAGATGGTTTGATTACACAGACTAGATCTACTTGAAATGGTCAGTGTGAGGTTCGCATGATCCAATAAACAAGCTTTATGTGCTTAGGCATATATAAGCCATAATATTAAAACACTGACTACTCGAAACAGTCATATTGTGAACTTGGCATGACCAGTGTGAAAACAATTAAAGAGTTCATGAAAAGAAAAAAACACAATGCAAACTGTAGTTTTATCAAACGAAAGGTAAAAGCAAAGGAAAGTTCCTGTTTGAGGGCCAAAAAAAAAAAAAAAAATCTGGCAAAACCAGAGGAGTTCCCTTCCTGGAGTCTCTAGATCTAGACTACATTTCATTTATAAAATCTTCCTATCGCGCATTTTGTTCCTTAACACTTCTTGTAACTGTTACTTCCACTTTCCCACTCACATTTCCCATTCTTATCTGATCTACTTCAGATCAGAATGTCCTCAAGTTTAATCTTTTTTACGTGATGTCATGATACACTGTGGCAGAAGTAAAAATTATAATAAGAGGCCAGCATTGTACTGATTTCTTTAAGAAGGCACTCCAAAACCACTTGTGGCAAGAGCAATGTGATGGCAATGAACAGAAAACAGACATAAAACCCCATCTAGTAACAAAACTTCATTCTGAGGCAGATATTTTAGCTGCGAAATAATACAAATTGTTTCAGAGAGTTTATTGAATTATTCTTTGAAAAAATAATGTTACAATGTGGTTAAAGTGCCTTGAAATGAGTAACGAGAGCATAGTACTTTCTAACACTCAAATGGCTGGAGGACGGATTTAGTTTACACGTTAGTTTAGATGACACATAATGTGACCACAAAACTGTAGTTGGTCTCCAGGTTACATTAGATGGTGGGTTTTATATGGTGATGGTAGATGTGTTTAGGGTTTATCCAGCAGCCAAGCAGCAGCTGAAGATGCTGCAACTTTATTTATCAGTTTCAGAAAGTTTCACCGTTTCAGAAAGTTTCAAAGTGCTATAACAATATTTCCATTGATGATTCATCTAAAAGTTTAAGGCACTTGTAAAAGTACAAGTACTGTAGCATCCTGTTTAAATGAAATTTAAGGGATCAGTCAAATCTTGGCAAGTTAAGAGAGTCTTGCGTTATTCATTTACAGCATAAGAGGACACAACAGTTGTTCAAGATAGTTGCAAGTTTAGTATGCTGAGCTTTCTCACTATGTGTTGTTGGGGATCACTATATTATTACCTTTATTAACAAAGTCTCCATGCACCTGCCCATCAGCAGGCAGAAAAAAAAGAAATTACTGCAGCGGCAGCTATTTTTTTTCCCCCCACTCCTGGTGGTGCAAAAGCGTTCATATTATAGAAGGTTCTTTGAACCTCATTATCAGGTTACTGAAAATATTTTACTAAGGATACAGAGTGCCTTTGAATGGGGACTTTTTTTTTGTTTGGATTAGCCAAGATTTTGTGTAAAGTGCACTCATGTGACGCAAATTCCACTGCACGATGAAAGACTGATCCTTTGTTATGAAGTTACAGAGGAGCACAAATAATAATTATACCTCAGGACCCACGAAAAGTGGGTTTAGAAATATGCAAGAAATATGCATTAACCACACACGCCCCCTGATGACGATGAACAATGGAAATGATGTAAGAAAGAACTGATAACACAAAAGGGATTTAAAGCAACCATGGCCAGAAGCTGAACTACAGTATGATTGCACCCAGAAGGTAAAAGTTTGAGCCCTCTTTGTCATTGTCTCTGAAATAAAACACTGACCCCTTCCCTCCCCTCAAACCCCTCTCCCTCCCACCTTTTCTGTTCACAACAAGGTGACTTCTACTTTCATATGTTCTTGATCTTTTTCACTTTTCCCCTCCTACTGCCTGCCTTCTGGCTCTCCCCTCTTTTTACTTTCTCTTCTCTTCCATCCTGAAGTTATTTGCCCCCCAAGGGAGAACACCCCCCCTTTTTTTTTATTACTGCTTCTTACAACAACAACAAAAAGGAATCACTTGGGAGCATGTGAAGCTGAAATAAGCTTGCTGTAGTGCTTACTCAGATCACTGTAACCCTGAATGTGTTGAGTGGGACTGCTGCGCAAATGGTTTCTGCAGCAATGTGATTTCTGCATCTTAGTCTCTTCATGCGATGTGACCCTGTTTTTAAGGACTGATGCTGCATAATTCTATTAAGAACCCACTTTCTGATTGACTAATTTTTTAATTGTGCTTTGATATCACAGGCCAACTGGTCTGCTGGTGTGGTAATGAAACATCTATACATCCTAACCAAGTGTAAATTAGCATCTCAGAAAGTCTTACCTGGATGAAAAACCATACTAATTAAGTGTTTGTACATATTTGCATACATGTACATTAGCCAAAAATAATTTCTAGGTATTAACAGAAGAAAACTCAGGACATAAAATTTTGTACTTGGTAGCCCAAGTGTATCCATATTATGTTGCTCCACTGGTAATGATATGTTTAATGACTTTTTAAGCTCTGAAACTGGAACTAATAGAGATGTGCAATTAGATTTTGTGCACTATAATGCCCATTTCTCATTAGGGCTGAGTCCTGATTTCGAGGAACTTTCAAAACTTCATTCTACTGAGATCAGATGTGATCAGATCTAACCACACAGTAGTGGGGGAGGATGTTACATCGATTGTGCACTTTTTGATACCAACATACCGCTTTTACATCAGATTCCTGATGCCAAGTGATAACGAAAATGAGGTGGGCCCACCTTGGCAGAACCCTATTGTGGCTGGTACGATTCCGTAATGGTCCTTCTTTGTTTAAGTAAAATACAAGTTTTCAACCCCTTGGCGTTCTGTAAAATCAATACCACTTAATTTAATGATACAAATTTTTAAAAAGAACCTAGCAAGATCTTTCCATTGAAATGCAACACTTGATATCTCTGATGGCTAGACGAGGCACTATGACGGACTTAAATGTTGTTACCCCACTGTACTACTGCCTCTCTAATTAAGCAAAATGAATACTGCTTAACATAAAGGCACTATTTTTCAAACAAGGTAAAACAGATCCTTTCCACTGACATGCAGCACTTTATACGAGGGGGTACCCAAAAGTTCCCAGAATGGTGCTGTAATTACGAAAATACTTGACTGATTAAACTTAAATTTTCGTCACATAAACTTTAAAGTCTTGTAAAAAAAATGCACTCAAGCATAATTTTTTTTTCGTGAATGAGTTCATTGTGTTTGCTCTCATTTCAAGGGCAGTTGATGAGAACGTGCGATTTTCGACTGCCTGATTTTGACGAAAAAATGGCGGACTTGAAAGAGCAGCGCAGTAATGTGAAATTCTGTTTTCTTCTCAGAAAAACTGCAGCAGAGGCTGTGACAATGTTAAACAGAGCCTACAATGATCAAGCCATGAAAAAATCTCAAGTTTATGAATGGTACGCGCGGTTCAAAAGTGGGGACATGACAACTGATGATGCACCACATTCTGGCAGACCTTCAACCGCTCGGACTGATCAAAACATTCAGAAAATTAAAGAAGCCATAGACCAAGATCGTCGACGAACAATTGATGAGCTTGTTCAAGTTACTAGCGTTTCATGGAGCTCAGTACAACGTGTTTTAACTGACGATTTGGGCATGAGGCGCATCTCTGCAAAATTCGTTCCCTGTCTTCTCACCGACGTGCAGAAAGAAAATCGTGTCACTTGTTGTCAAGACATGAAGGAGCAGCTTGAACAGGATTCAGATTTTCTATCAACAATTATCACTGGTGATGAGACATGGATTTATGGCTATGATCCTGAAACAAAGCAGCAGTCAAGTCAGTGGAAGTCACCAGCATCTCCGAGACCCAAGAAAGCACGTCAGGTCAAGTCCAACATCAAGACCATGTTGATCCTGTTTTTTGACATTGAGGGAGTTGTTCACATGGAGTACGTTCCACAAGGACAGACTGTAAACCAGTGGTTCTACATCGAAGTGCTGAGACGTTTATGAGAAAGCATCAGGCGCAAACGTCCAGACAAATGGCGCACCAAGAAATGGCTTTTGCATCAGGACAACGCCCCCGCTCACAATGCTTTGTCAGTCATGCAGTTTTGCGCCAAAAACAACATGGTTGTTGCTCCCCACCCTCCATACTCACCAGCTCTTGCTTCATGTGACTTTTTTTTGTTCCCCAAAATGAAATTAAAGCTGAAAGGGATGAGATTTGAGGGGATTGAGCAAATCCAGGAAGCAACGGAAGAAGCCCTACAAGACGTCACTTTGGATGACTACCGGAATTGCTTCCAGGGCTGGTCCAAACGTTGGGACAAGTGCATTGAGTCTCATGGAGAGTACTTTGAAGTAGACTAAAGTTTGAAAAGTCTAGCTTGAAAAATAATTTTTTTACAACACAATTCCGGGAACTTTTGGGTACCCCCTCGTATCTGTGTCGACCAGGCACGTTACAAAGGCATTTAATTGAGATTTTCAACTTATGCATTTTCAACTGCCTTATTAGTTCAGCAAAATTAAACCCGTTAAATTCAAAAACGGGCTAAGCCAGACACCAGTCATTCTGCCATCTTTAGATGCACATCAGTCATCATTACCACATGCCCGTGTCCCGATTCGCTCGCAAAACTTTACCAAAGCTGCTCTATTATTGCGTAAACAGGCTGATCAGTGTTATGACATGAGTCTCAGTGGCACTAAGTTTCCACTGCATGTAACACTGCAGCAAAATGCTTGCACTTGAAAGATTCTAAATGTTTGCACAAATTCATGAGGCAGACCGACATGAAACTAGCCATAGTGGTAAGATCTAGTTGTGAGCAGTGGGGCACCATGGCCTGACATCCTATGGCTTATTCGAGACAAGTATGTTTCCATTTCTTTTATTATTCACTGATTGTAGGGACCAAAAAAAAAAAAAGAACACCTGTATGAACCAGACCTTGTGTCTGTGTTTTGAATGTCAATCTGCTTCCCCCAAGTTGCACAGTCATCCGAAATTCCATCTGCTGAATGAGAGAAATCTTTTCGGCGACTCAGGATTGTGGTCTTTATTATCAATGACAAATTATATGACAAAGACATATTATAATTATGTGCACTTGAGGAGCGCACACCATACTCATCTTTTCAAAGAAGTTAACCTCTTGTCGCAAAAGCTGTGCAGTTTTGAGAATGATTTTCTCAGGGGTTGTACTCTTTACCCCCTTTTGTGGATAATTTCCATAAATTTTTGACATTGTAACAATAATACTTTTGTCTTTTGTGTGCCGACAGACCTGAAATCTGACTTGAAATGGGTTGGCAGCAGTAGCAATCACATCATCTGCTGTAAACATTGCCATACTTCTTAATTCATTGAAAGATATGGCAATATGCAGAATTATGTGTTATAGTAGTGCAATTGCTTCTACCAAGTACTCCCCACCTCCCTCCTCCCCTCTACGCTTGTATATATCCACAAACCACAAAATTGTTTTAAAAAGCAATAGGCTGACAGGTAAATCGTGAGGCTTCTTATGTCTAAGTGTACGTCTGGTTCTTGTTTATCCAATGCACAGACTATGTGGTTGGCGGCTGTCCTTCTTTCTGATGGCTCTGACACTGTGTCTTGATCCTGCTTCTTTAGAATCTGAAAACCTTCCTTCCGTTTGTCTGTCTTCTTTGTTGAGCTTCGATGGTGAAAATATATTTGGACATGATTGTGTAAACTAGAACATTGTTCTGTGGCAACAGATTTTTCCAGCAGCAAGACCTTACAAGACATGTTACATATTTTGGAAATACAAAAGCATCTGCTGCTCTATACCATGAGATGTCTGCAACCAGCTTTCTCAAAATGTGTTCTTTTTCTTTTTGTCAGGCCATATTCTGAGACACATGAGTATTTCTGACGTTTGCCTCTTGCTTTTTTTTTTTTACTTCATGTTCTTTTTCAGCCAGCCATTATATTTTTCGCTCCAGTATATCTATTTGTGAAAAAAAAAATAAATTACACGCTGACATCAAGAACGCGGTGAAGAAGTCACAGAATGCACTAAAAAATTCACAGGTATTATTATATTTTACTTGTGTCTTTTGAGTGTTTGGTGAGGGACTGAATCACAGTCAGTGTTTTTCGAACAGGAAATGTGAGATCGCTCTTAAATTAAAGGGCTAATTTCTACATCTAATCATCAGATTTAGACTGTTATATGGAGAATGCATGTATTTGTGATTTGGCACTTTAGTCACCAACGGCTGTGTTCAAACAATGGGGATGCATAATATTTATTATACGAATAAGATTGCAAAACTTAATTTATTTGGTTCCTAACTTGCAAATGTTGAAGAGCAAATTTAATGCGACACCGTCAAGACTACGGGCGAAAGTGCAGTGCTAAGCTGACATAGCAGTCTCAGAATCTATTTGATACCGAACAATTTCGAATGGAATGGAAGGGAGTAGGGTTCTGAGAACCTTCAACTTACATTCTGCAGACAGCAATTTCAGTGATGTCATAATAAACTTGATGCAAAACATGCAAGTATGGTAACGAATCTAATAAATGAATTTTTAAACTGAACGCACAGCTTTTAGATCACTGTTTTGGGTTGTTACCTCAACTCGTATTCGTTATCGGGAACAGAATTATTCTCACCCACCCTGTAACATTACACCATGTAGTCAGCACGAAAGAAGATTAAGAAAATGCCATGCCTCCCCCTCCCGAATACCCTCCTGGGCCTACATTAAACTCCAAAACAATGACTAGCGAGCAAATGTTGTGACCTGAATTCACTGATTAAATGAGCGCGTCTTTTTGAACTGAGGCGTAAAGTAACATCTCTAAGAATGCAGAATAATAAAGGAAAGTAAAAGCAGTAACAAAATAAAAGTACCAGACCAATATTGTATGATTTCTGATTTAAAATTGACATTTTATTGTCACTGAACAACGCAGAACATTCGCTTCAGCTTAAAATAGATGACAACACAGTGACACATTCCGAACGGTGTCGTTAACCACTAACTTCCCAAATCCCCTAGCATCGCCCGCCAGCATTTTTTCCCGTATAGCCCGCTATACGGGTAGAGTAAACTATTGTATGTTTGGACCTTAAAATGTTAGTCTACAATAGGTTGGAACACCTGATTAGAAAATACAAAAGTTCTACTTCTACCGAAATACGACAAAATTTGTGCACACAGCGTAGTTTTGAAGTCTGCCAAGCTGTAAAAAACTGTTCAGTGTCACCACAAAAACGTTAGAACTCAGCCAAATATGAGACCAGAGACTGTGTTTAGATGTGTTCTGTGCCGTACACATCTATGTGATAAACTGTGCTGTGCATAATTTCATGAACAATTAAAATAAGGATTATTTTTCATGGATTAAAGGTGCAAAAAATGGTATGTTTACACAATTTTTAATCTTTGATAATTTTTTAAACCTGCATGTGGTATGAAAATGTGTGTGTAAGTTGTATCATTAGAAAGTTAATCATTTTTCTAAAAGAAAAAGTTTATTTCATGTTGATTGATGGCCTGTGACCTGAGAAATAGGCAATTTTGTGATAGGAGTTGATTTGTCATTTAGAGTTATTCTCCTTGCGCTGGGATTATATGGATGTTCTCTTAGCTTGGCTTTGGGAAGTTAGTGGTTAAGATGGAAACACCCGCGGTATCTTTTAAGGTGGGTATACTTTACATTACAATTTGAAGCAGTTAATGTTGATCTAAAGTCGTGAAATACCGTTTTATAAACCTAGACTAAACGTTTTGGAGTATTCTGAAAAAGACTTTTAGCGATCAGTTATGTTTTAAATCACTCAACTGATAACTTCATCAACACGCCAGTCAAAAAAAAAAGTTCCAGCCTAATGCATGTTCCGACAATTAAAATATGTTATAAGATGATATGCATGTTTACACTATGGAGAAAACTATAAAAAAACAAATATTTGGTCATTGTTTTTAAGATGATTTCAATAGTCCTTTCACATGGCAAAGTATTTGTTCCTCACTTAATGGTAATTAGGGTAAACATAGGAAACGTCCACGTTTGTTTGCATCTTCAGAACCCATTTTTAGGTGGTTCCAGTGGTCATGCCATGACATCTGTTTTGTTTTTAGGTTAGAGTAATACATGTTTTGTTTTTAGGTTAGAGTAATACATGAAGACCAAACAGACTCAGAGACAAACTGAAAAATTAAATTATAACTTTTTTCTAAAACAAACTGGAATTTATTATATATTGTGATAATATGTGACTTTTTCCTTTCAAAATCTGCCTGTACTGGTTTGATGTCTTGTCTACAGTGTCACTGAGTTTTTGTGTGGACTGTTTGTTCGTTTGTTTCTTGATTTTCTTAATCAAAACACTAATTATATCAAAAGATTACAATAAGCCAGTCATTCTTGACTTTTCAGCTCTTTCTCAAGTTTGGTTGCAGCGTATAAATTGGTATGCTCGACAATGTTCTCTAAAATTTCAGGGCTTGAGAGCAGTAAGAAAAAAATATAAAAAAATCAATGGTTTGTGAGTTTGCATCTAAGTCTACACTGGTTTTGCTTTCCCAATTGAATGGAACATTTAACACTGGTGCATCTTTCTTCACACACACCATCCTCAGCATAAAACTGTGTCCTTGACCGATTAAGTCATCTTTTCAAGCTGCTCTTCTTCATCGGTATTTGCATAAGTAGCATTAAACACCTAGGCAACATCTTGTTCTGTTAGCCTATCACTGATTTTTGGCTCATACTGCTCAAAATCATGCCCCAAAAGTTCTTCAATCACATTCCTTTGAAAGGCTGAAGTACCGCTCGAAGCCATGGCTGCTGCTATGTGGGGGCAAATGAAAAACGCTGGAGAAGAAACTTCTACACATGCCCACATGCTGACAGGTGCAGAATTTACTCAGCATTTGATTGGATGGTGAATTTAGTCTCTACAGGAAAATCTCCTGACATCAACATAATGGAAAGTATGGTACATAAAAGAGCATGACACTGTGTTTTCATCAACAGGGAATGAAAACACAACTTCGTGCAATCATCAATAGGGACTCAGGCACTCGGGCGCTGTAAGGATTAATTGACCAGAATTTCCTAAATTTGTGAAAGAGGTAACAATCTCAAAAATAATGCATATACATGGAAACAAATTTCTTCCAACTTCAGAAAATCAAATGAATGTCCTGAGTTGGCATCTCTGATGATAACTGTATCTTTCACAAATTTCATCTTGATAACATAAGCATACTTGCTCTTCACCACTTTTGTTGTTCCCAGCCCTGCTGATTTTGATGGGCTCATCTTTCATGACTGCACTACAAGGACTGTACACTTTGCCTGGTTCAACAGTGGACACGACATCATCATTCCTAATCCTATAAAACATGCGGTCGCCAATCTGGATACTGCAGTGATGAAACCAGTCCAGCACCCTAAGCCTATAAAATGACAGAAAAATAGAAAACTCATAACAATGAGTAGAAATTTGACCTGTCCAATCACAGAAGGAAATTCTTCATTTCCACAAAATAAATGTCATTATGTATTTGTGTAATATAACATGGATGACAATGTGGAAACAGTGAGCAGTGGTGGTATGAAGTGATGACTAGGATACTGATAAACTGGTAAATGACTGACACTACGCCTTCAGAAAGTGATGGTGATGGTGATGAAATGTTCACTGTGTTGAGTTGAACCGCTGAACAAATGGTTTCTGCAGCAAAGTGATTTCTAAATGGTTTCTGCAGCAAAGTGATTTCTGAAAGTTATAGAACTGATGCTGTATAACTCGGTTAAGAACTTACTTTCTGATTTACTTGTATTTAGCTTATGAGGCCAGCTTTGAATTTTTGGGAAGAGTCCCTAGGGTACCTACAATAAGAACTATTATTTCACACAAGTGCCTGAAATAATTCATCACAAGAAAAGGGGAAAACTTATTTTTCACTGGTAACAAATGTGAATCAATATCCTGGTTGTTTTCATTCATGATCAATGATGGTCACATCTAGTCGTATATGAGTGTGTTGAAATGAAACTTGAGGATCACTGAGTGTCCTCAGAAAAGTGGCCAAATTTTAACACCATGTCTAACAGTACAGTCTTGTATCTGCTGGATGCTGTTACTTTCTGGTGTATAGCTCACTTTAAGGAACACAATTTCTGTAATCTCATGATCTCTTTTGGTATACATATATCCATCTAGCACATGTGAGAAACGCTTTGGATGGATGGCGGCTGACCCTGCATTTTGTTATGTACTTGGGTGGATAAAAAAGTGCTAGGAGAGACTGGTATTCCAGTAACTAGAGTCTCCTGTGAGAGGCAAAAGATCTCAATCTGCCATCAATTTACATTGCAGTCAAAAGTGTATGGTTAGCATTAGTTGTCTCTCTGATAATTCTGCCTTGCAACAACATGCTCTCTAGACGTTTGTGGAACAGTAGCATCCTGCTGTCTTATATGCATAATAAAAGGGTTTACAGAGTTGAACATTAATTAATAATGCATTCATACCAATTCCATTCCAAGAATGCACGGGTTTTTCCTGTTATAAAAGAATGATGTTTTTTTCGCTTGCACATTTCGTACAGTGTGATCAAGTTCAGTTCTGTCCGGTTCATTTCTGAGTCACTGTTGATGTTGCCCACTGGTGTTGGTGGAATATCTAGCAAACTTGTTTTGTTTGTTCACAAACACTGCTTTACATTTGTTCATGTGAAGCTGCAATGGTCACCTCTGAGTTTCCTTTACCAGTGGATCATTGTTGTTATGTAAAAAAACGAAGGTGCTTAACATGGTTCTTGCTCAGTCCTTCCATAGATCTAAAACTAAAGAAGAATTGATTGAAGATGAATTTAGCCCCATCCACACACATACACATCAGACAGTCATGCCTTCCGTTTATTTCAGATTACTCTCCATAAAATTTAAGTTAGGGAGATATAAATTTAATTTTGCAATTGATAGCTGATATTTTGTTTGTGATGCAGTTATATCTTCATTTGGAAATACACAATTTGCCATATGCAATCCTGCATTGTTGTCTCTTGCAGTCTGTATGCAATAATGCTCTGGTTAAACACCTCTGTCTGGAATAACAGTTACTACTTGAAAAGATCCAACCAGAAACCAACAAAATTTGAATGAAATTTGACTCTTTCTTTACTGTTCAAAGTAGTCTCCATTTGGATTCACACTTCTGAAGTCCAACTACATACTTCACAAGAACAATTTGATTGTGACCTTTGGGAATACCTGATAAACACTTATATATACCTCCTGATCTGTTCTCGGAAAGTCTCCCTGCAAACTCCCCTCTGAGTTCAGGAAACAAGTCCCATGGCATGAGGTAAGGAGAGTGATTACGGACTTTGGAGTCTATTCTCCTTATAAAAAGCCCATGCCTTGCCACTATATGAGAAGGAGTGTTTGCATGTTATTTTTCTGGTTCCAATGCAAGGGCGGCTTTGTCTTTTTCAGCTGGCTAATCAGGGCAGACAAAATATTTTTTTGATAAATATTACCACTGACAGAGCAGCTTACTTGTGGAGGCTCCAGCCTGTGAGTGAATTTTCCCTCCGAAATGAGGAAATTTGTGGGCCGATGAGAGAATCTGTACAATTATTACATGCAACTAGTTGACACACCAATACAGGTGAGAACCAGTTTATGAACAAATAAGTACTAGTAGGCTGTAACTGATGGTAGCCTGTAGCCTACTTCTTTCTTTACTAAATCCCTGAGCTTTCATTCATTTCCAGTTCCATGAAATGTGACTTAAGTCCATCTCATATATTAGATCTTGGGAAGAGAGTCTTAGCCTTGATGTCAGCTTAGATCTAGACTACATTTTACATCTGACCTTTCTGCATCCTTAGCATTGGCACTGTTCAGTTACTGTATATTTAAAGTTTTCTGATAAAACAGACAAACATCAAAGTTCTCTGAATCAGAAAATTTCACTACTACCAATCGATAGCTAACACCCTAGATCTAAGCATAAACATCCGAACTGAGGTTCTTCTCTGCCGTTCCACGTTTCATGATGTAAAGCCTCAGTTCAGCCTGGCTCGCAAATAAAACAGTACACAGGAAGTCGTCACAGATCCTATATATATCCAACACTGTAACCAACCAACCGTGTAGCCCCACATATTTTTTTTGTTTTTCACAATCCGCTTGCATAAAATTGACAGTCCTCTACACATTTTTGAATATATATTCACCCCAGAGTGAGCATACTTAGTGTGAGAAGATGGGTAAAATCCTCAACATCTGTCTCTTCAGTAGGGCCTTCTTCTGCCAGATCTCCAATCTCTGCCTGAAGTAGGTTGGACAGTCCTGCAGAAAATGTTCTGGGGGTCGGTCTGTGAGCTCCGCAGACACAAGCAGCAGACTGTCCAACATCTATATATCGTGTATGAAGATTTGGGGTTCAGGAAATTGTCTAGCCATTATTTAGTAACAAAATTTGTCAAATCCTCTGCCCAGCATCATTTCCATCTGAAGTGGTGTTATCTGACTCTATATTGTTGTCAGAAGTCTTTGTTTCTTGGCATCAGTCACTTTGAACTGGTTTCATCACGACAAAAAGACTTAAATGACTCAAGTTTGTGTGATACTTGGTTATGCTTTGCTGACCTTATAACTTCCTTCCAGTCTGGAAGTGGCTTGTCTATCAGTCTGTACAGAGCAACTATTAACATGACTTACTTGCATTCATGACATTCCTGAAAAACCCTGAGTGTAGCCATTCATATAAATTTATGCATTTTTTTTTCGTGGACTATTGAGGTGGTGGTCAGACTATATCAGTCCATGGCTGCTTAAGCCTAGCAGCTGGCAAAGCTGCAGAGAAATGCCAACGGTTTCAAAACTGCGGATTTTGGTGGAACTGCAGGCTTTTGATAGCAATGTTCACACTGCCTGGTACACATTTTACACACAGGGTGAACTGGGGCACAATCCGCTTATATAAAACTGACAGTACTCTACACATTTTTGAATATACAGTGGACCCTCTGAGATAAGACCCCCTCAATTACTCTTGATTACGACCTAAATTCTCATGACGGAATAGCAATTCCCTCCGAAATCTGACATGCGACCCACTCTGAACCTTTGTTCAGTCTTCCCGCTCCTCTAAATTGTGACCTGCCAGCATGATTCAAACATGTGTAATCATGTAGTTTGACCCCGGTCGGTCTGCCTCATAACATAACACTAGTGTGAGTCGCTCGAGCCTCCTTGATTTGGTGCACGCTTGATGGGCTAGACAAGGCAGGGCGGGCCTAGGCTACTTTGTCCATCCCACATATGAATATGCTGGCGGCAACGTTACTTACGCTAGTCGAATATGATTGGACCCGGGAAATGATGTCACCTAAAATAAGCCACAGAAATGCTACCTTGACCATATGGTAGGGCCAGGCGACACCAGCAACATTTCAGTATCGCATTCTTCGAGTCGACACCCGTGTAGAGTAGCTGAATATGTGTCGACACCAATTGGCAGGGTTGGGCACGTTCACGGAAAATCGGGAACTGCGTTCCATTCTCCGTTCAGTGCCAAAATAGGGAACTGCGTTCCGTTCCCCGTTCAGCCGAGACTTTTAAATTCCGTTCCGTTCACCCGTTTCACGTCTGAGGAACTTAGTTCCAATCTCCGTTCCGTTCCGTTTACTTTTCCCGCCGAAAATAGCATGTGTTTGCGACTGCTGATTTCACAAAGGGAAATGAGGATTTTGATGTTTAATGAATGTTACTCTGTGTGTGAGTATTTTCCATGGAGAAGTTCAGTTTCGGAGGCGCAAGATGTAACTGTTACTTGGTGATGAAGAACATGATGCCATTCATCCCTTCCTTAAAGGACAAAAAAAAAAACAACAAAACATCCACATTCATTTAATAACTCTGAGTAAGTGCAGTGTGCGCCACAAAAACAGAAAAAAATTTGAGCCTCTCCTCCTTCCAGAATTCACTGCAAGTGAGAGAATCTGGAGAAATTACATGGGCACATACCATACATACTTACAATTTCTTATAAATTTGAGGATTTATTTACGATTGCAGGAACCCCCCCCCCTCCCCCCCCCAAAAAAAAGAGAGATTGTGATATATTCGAGATCATAAAGGCATGAGTCACAATTTTGGACAAAAGTCGCTATTACAGTAAAACCCTGGCATTTCTTGTTCTTAAAGTCGATGTAATCTGTTGCGTGGTTCTGGTTGGTTCTAAACTGGTATTTTTTAAAGGATCCTTGACAAGCAACGCTGCAATTACAATTGCCGACGTCATGTGTATGACAACCAGTGGGCCGTCTTCCTAACCCACTGCCGCCCTCCGCTTTCTTCGTATGTACTATATCCCGCCCCTAGTTCTCTAATCCTCCGCCCTTTTCACCTGCCCATCTACGTTACCCAATGAGCCTTTATTTCGCTTTCCATAATTATTTATGGCTTTCAAGTTGGTGTTCAACTGTCAGGCACCACTCACGGTCACGATACAGTGAACTCTCGATGGGCGTAGCGTTGTTTCGCGAGAGACGGACTTGAGGCGGTCAAGCCTCCTGACGCAGTCCTGGATACCAGGTGTCATCACGTCTTTATCAGTAAGGAGACACGCTTCACTTGCGATTAAAAGTGATAAGCCAGTCCTTGTTGTGTAATGCGGGACGGCAACAGCAGCTTCGTCTCGACGGTCTTATTTACCTGACGCCATAAAAGGGCAGGAGTGACAAACTGATCTTGCCGATTGGAAAAATGACCGTTATGAGGACGAACGAAGCTGGTGATTCTAGTGCAGCGAGTGCAATAACTGCGGAAAAAATGAAAAAAAAAACCCTGGTCCTGATGTGTGAACGGGATTTGAACGGACTTGAAAATGAACTTAGTTCCGATCCGTTCCCGAAAAATCACGAACTCCGTTCACGATCGCGTTCATAATGAAACAACGAAACTCCGTTCCCTCCGTTCACGAAACTGGAACTAAGTTCCGGAACTTAGTTCATATGAACGGAGTTCCACCCAACCCTGCCAATTGGACACAGAGTCATGACATCATGATATTATGTGATTCGAGGGATCAGAGCCAGCCCGCAACATGACACAATTCGCTGTTCACGGATTCCAGACTGACTCCACCAGGCTCTGAGCCTCTATTTGCATAAGGGGAAATGATTTCATGAGAATTATTGCAGTAAGTGCCAGTGAGGCAGTGTCAGAAAACGTGTCGTGTCGTGACTCCAACCTTGGTATCAGAGTCGACTCAATAGTCGGTATCGCCAATGTTGACACTGGTGTTGGAGTCATGCCCACTTCTACCGTATGGTATTTGCGTTTTTTTGCCCATGTTGTCTTTCGCCAACGAGCGCGCATCAGGTCATAATTTCTATCTAGACCTTGGCTACACACATTAACTCAGATCTGCAACTATAAGCAACCGCAAGTGAAAAGCACTCACATTTAAGGAGCAGGTCAACGTTGCAAAAAGGAGCAGGTCAACGTTGCAAAAAGGAGCAGGTCAACGTTGTAAAAAGGAACAGGGCTGGAGAGACTGCAAAGTGTATTGCAGAGACATTAGGTGTGGGCAAAACCTGCCTCTACTAGTATTAGCGTGAACTTCTCAGTTACGACCCCTTCCCAGTTAAGACCTTTTTCATGAACATTTACAAAGGTCTTATCTTGAAGGGTTCACTGTATATTCACCCCACAGTAAGCATACTTAGTGAGAAGTCGGGTAAAATAATCAAAATCTGTCTCTCTGCCTCGTGCTACGTAAGTTATAGTCAAATTTAATTTCATTTTATGCACCTGCTAGCAACGAGTGGTGTGCATTTTTAATGAGTATATGTTTATCTAGTCAATAAATATTCTTGCAGCCAATCAAAAAGATGCTCATGTCACTTTTTGGCTACATGAAGTTACTGGCATGACATGATAGTTTCAAGTGTGTGCTTTCACAAATATGTCAACAACTGCCGCATAGCCAATCTCATCAATAAAACTTCACCAGCTAAGAAAGAGAACTTGAAAGTGCAAGACTGAATGTCCAGACTAACAGCTAAATATCACTGATGTCTCATTACCATGATTACCACGTCTTTTCGGTCAGACAAAATCTGATTTGATCCAGCAGGATATAGATACTTGACAACAGCCCTTTTGACATCAGCCTGGCCACCACTGACTACTCTACTTTCATTAGGTAAAAAAAAACAAAATTGACTTTGCATTATTCTGGCCCAATATATAGTTGTTAGAAGAAGAAGGGGGTTACCCCATGCAATGGAAAAAAATTCTCAGAAAATCACAACTGAAGAAAAACTATTCATCTAATTTGCCTCACAAAAAATCTTATATGTCCCCTTATCAAGGTTACATTATTTTTCTTTCAGTAAAATTTCATATACAATAACACCTGCAATGTAGGGACACTCATGGGAAACCAGAAGAGAGTCCCTTCATCATAGACGGTCCTTCATCACAGTGGGGATGTTTAATAGGTGTTTATGTGATTGGGTTCTCCATATATACTGAGATAAACAATGTCTCCTATGGCTTATACTTAAAAAGAGTATCATACACTATCAGTCTCATATTATGAGGCAAATATGTTGGTACAAATACAAACTGCATGTACCGGTATAGTTTTAAAAAACCAGACATCTAAAGATGCTCCTTTACTATTTGACTTACAGCATATTGGAAGCCATTGCCCTCAATTTAATTATTCCTTTTTACCCCTCAGTGTTTGTTAAATGAAACAAAAAAGCTCTTGGTAATAGAAATAGCAGAGTAGTAAGCTTGCAACTGGAGCATGTCCTCTGTGGATTAAAAACCCTCAAATGATGGAAGAAATCCTGACTTAGTTTATATAATTATTCCTATTCCCCCAATTATCGAGAATCCAATCATGGACAGTCATCCAGCAATATTATAGCCCTGTCAGTTCATTAGGAGTAAAATGTGGTCGCCCTTCCTGCCTGCTTAGAGTATAATATCATAATGTGACATTGTGTGGGCTATCTTTCCCGCAATCCCTCCTTTTTTTTTGTGGGGAGGGGGGGAGGAGGCACCAGGCATGAACAGTGAGTACTACTCAGCTTCACGGTGCCGGTTTGTCTGGGTGAGTTCAGGCAAGAATGAAGAAGAACACAAATTTAAATAAAGAACCTGCATGGGTGGCTTACTGGATGTTTATTCCTTGACTTATATTTCCATTTGATAGGTTGGGACTTCTTTTCAATGTTGCGTATGTTCTTCTTAGTAGAGATCAGCTGTTAGTGTTAGGCATACCATTCACTTTACTGCAGTTTATTCTTAATAATGGAAGTTTTTTTTTTCTTGACTTTCTTTTCTTTACTTCTAAAGCTAGATTAACATTGTTTGTGCGGCCTTTGCCTTCTGTGGATTTTAGTGCCTGCCAAAGAAGGCATCTTGGAAGGTAGATTCGCTCCCCCTTGTGGCCCCCACAATAGGCGCATGGACTTCGCCTTGGCAACTGGAACTCATTGCCATCGAGCGCCCGGCGCCATCGTTACCTAGTTCATCTCAGACTCAGGCTTTTCTATTGCACGAAATGAGCTGCCAGGTGTCCTGTCCACTAAACTAGTTGATAGTCATGATTCCAATGTTGCCAATAATGAGGGAGGTAATGTGAGTTTCACAGGTCTAATTTTGTGTAACCAGTATTACATCTGTAATGTGAGACATGGTCTTCTTCCCACCCTCATCTCCCCACCACCACAGTCATGGTCTAGGCTGTAATTTTTGGACTCTGGCTGTCCGATTTGGGAAATGCATAGGGCACACATGGTCGCTCGTTACAGTGAGAGACAGCTCTTTGATCGGTGTAGGTCTAGGCCGTGATTTCTGGACTCTGGCTGTCCGATTTAGAAAATGCATAGGGCACACGTGGTCGCTCGTTACAGTGAGAGACAGCTCTTTGATTGGTGTCCGCACCTCGCAATCAGATGGAGCCACTGACTGGAGGTCAGTTTCAGTGAGTAAATGCTCAGTTAACAGGAAAAGTGTATGTAGATCAGAGCAGGTTGCTCATCTTGACCATCACCAGGCACACACTTCCTACCATTATCATTGGATCCTTGTGTTTGGAAATGCAGAGCTGCCAACCTCCAAAACTGGATTTTCATATTCCAGGGATCAAAACTTCATATTCTGACCCTGATTTTCATACTCACACCGGTGCAGAAAAATAATCTCGCGAAATTTAAATGAATGTCTCCTTTTAGCTGTTTAGTCATACTTTTAGGCTTGTAGATAGCTACTGTTTTCGTATCACACTAAAAAGCTTTTCTTCAGCTTTAAACTGAGGTAATGGGAGTCACTCACTGTGGTAAAATAATATACAGTGGAACCCGCTTAAGCGGGACGGCTCCGTTCCCGACGAATCGTCCCCCTTAAGCGGGCGTCCCGCTTAGGCCGACTATCCATTAAAAAGTGATTTCTTAGCTAGTTTGTGCGTTTCTTTCAAGTTAAGGGATATCATTACTTGTTGATAGTGAGGTGTGACAACGGAGTCAGATTTAAATTGTATCTGTACTGTTTAAAATATACTTATTGCAGTCTAACTGTATTTTCAGTAGACTTGCAGAGCATATTATTGTTCATTCTTTGCGGGGAACGGGATTTTTGGTTGGCTTCAAAGAAGCACCTAAGCCTTCTCACCACTCTCCTTTGAAAATTAAAAAAACAATTTCTTTTAAAGACCGGGGCATGTCTACATAGAGGGAAAGAAATAATACATGTTAAAATAAAACTGGAGAGAATATGAAAGGTCTAACATCTCTGAAGTCGAGATGTTCGCCGTCCCTCATTCAAGTGATCAAAAATAATTTGGGATCAATTTGACATGATCGTAAACACCAGCAAAGATAAGCGTCACACTTCTCGCTCCACATCTGGCCAGAGCGCGACGCGAGCGGCGTGTGTCGAAAAGCCTTTACGCAACACGAATGATGGTCATGCTTTTGTCAACGACACCCTGGCTGAGTATTGTGCAATAGCGCAGGTAAGGCTCGTAAGTGTCGATCACTGCCTAAGCTGAAGAAAGGATTCAGTGTGGCTGACAGGGGGCGGGGCTTACTTAATCTTGATTCGTTAATGCTTGCGCTGGTTAAATGACCAGCGGCTAGGATGCCCGCTCTGATTCGTCCATGCGTGCGCAGAAGCGTCAACTGCCTGACAGAAGACTATGGGGAGGTAGTGTCAATCACTTCTCACGTAACGTAAAGGGGGGTAATCAGGACCGTCGGTACAAGCTTCTTTGTAGGTCTCAGGTTTTCAGCTGATGGGCAACGGTAAACAAGCACTAAGACACAGTACGATAGTGACAATTTGCAGCATTCCTGTCAAAAACAGCGTGTATATTACGGAAATCTGGCTTCAAGTTGTCTCGCTTAAGCAGGTTGCCGTCCCGCTCACACGCATAGATTTAAATAGCAAAAATTCCGTTCCCCAAGCATTCGTCTCACTTAAGCGGGCGTCCCGCTCACGCGTGTCCCGCTTAAGCGGGTTCCACTGTACTTGACTATCATTACTATCAACAGCTCTTTCCAAATCCTTTTCATATTCCTGTAATCTAAGTGCTATTTTGATTAGGTGAATTCTTGCTTTTAACTAAAAAAAAAACTCTCACTTCCTTTAAAATTAAAAAAAGAAACCAAAAACTGATAAGACATGTAAGATACTGGCAATAATAACACAAGAACGCCCTCTTTTTATAAGACAAATTTATACAAAAGAAACTTGTTCATCACATAATTGCTGCTAAGCTTGAAATTCAAGACCATCAGAGGACAGACTGTAGCACTTTACCATGACCACAAGGAAAATTAAATCATTTATATCCTACTAAAATGTTGATGTCACCAGAGACCTTGAACTGCATTAACAGCAGTAATTGTGATGCTCACATTCGTATCTTAAATTGCTCTTAGTCTCAGATTTAAGCATGTCATCTGCTGGTAAGGCAGGAAAGAGAAATCCATCTAGTCTAGAGCTAGCCCTAAACTTTCCAAACTGGGGCTTTGAAAGCGGCTCTGTCAGGCCTACTAGATCTAGTCTAGTAGTACAGTAAAGGTCATTAACCTTGGCCCTAAAGCCAACACTATTATAGTAGTACACTATGCTCATCCCAAATGTAGGTCATCTAATGCCCTGAGGGCCTACAGTATACACTCACAACAGACCAAATGAAACAGCATACACAGGTAATGTGTAGGTACTCTGGGTATGGCACAATGCATACGCATGACGGGATTCGTCGGGCATCAAAGTAAAGCCCCAAACGTTGCAAGGTTATCTGGAGATGGGTTGAACAATAGCACAAAGCCTCCCGTGATGACTGGTATCTTTGAAAGAGACTTCTAGTTTCAACTAAACTTCTTCTGGATCTAGCAATTTTGGTATGCGGCCGGCAAATAGGCCTAGCATACACGCCAAACGGTGCCGGCGAAAGCGAAACTAAGAAACGCACGTCAGCATCGATACTGGTGTGTATTCTACGGCAAAACGGAATGCCAGTACTGTACTGTACTCTACGATTTTCAATCGTTTGTTGTGAGACTCGAGTACTTGTACTCATGACTAAAACAGGCCATTTTGATGATTTTCAGTACAAGAAAGCTCTTTAAGCGCCCGACTTCGTTGCGGAAGGCATTTACGGTATTCTTTTTCATACTGACAGTCGATTTTCGTATTTTTAAGAGTACAATTCGTATTTTCCTACTGAGGTCAGATTTCGTATGAAATACGAAAATTTCGTACTGGTTGGCAGCTCTGGAAATGACACATTTTAGAGTGATGGTGTACCCTCCATAAAGGAAAACGACGAATGGTCGAAATTTTCGATTTTTTGCTTTTTACATATTTTGTAGAGTACATTAATCTGCATCTAATGATATAATTATTTTTGTCATACCTCAATTAGTTATTACGTAATTAAGCGCTCTTCATTTTCCCTTACACCTCCTACCCTAAGCCATAAGCGCATTGTAACTAAGAATGACGAATGGCTGTTTTCCTTTACATCGTAAATCCATGCCTGTGGGAAAACACAACGCACCGTCGTGGTTGATATCATTGTTGCGCCAGTTTATTAGACCAAAGGAGGGGGGCATAATTCAATTACAAATTCACAGAGACAATCTCTAGGGCCATAAAACAAACTTAAGCGGATCAGTTATGTCCAAAGCATGCAATAAGTTTGGAACTTATTTAAAGTATGGTTTACCTCTTCCCTAAAATGAATTTCAGAAAGTGACCTTTCACTTTTTATTTTAGGTAATGAAAAGATCTGCGTAGTAAAATATGATTTTGTTTTGGCACCACATCTTGGTTATATTGTGTTATAAGCACGAAATTTCATCGATTGGAAGTGCAAATATGCATTCTGTAGAAGTACACTGCATCACTTGTAAATCAATGAAGAAGTTTACAATAAGAATGAGTTTAATTATATGACTTTAACGAGTTAAGGAATCCGTCTTGTTTACAATGGTTAAAAAATTCATGATGATTTTTTTGCTTTGAATTGTCTTAACTTGGATCCTTGCTAATAAATGTATAATTTTACCCATCTGTACATACCCTCTTTTTGTTATTTAGCTCTTTTCTGCATTTCTGTTGATCTGCTCTTTTGCTGTTGCTTTGTGATTGTTGCTGTGATTGTTGTTGTTGTCGTTGTTATTGCTGCTGCTGTGCAAGCAGTCGTTGTTGCTGTTGTAGCAATATATTAAACAAGATTTTCAGTATGAGAGATATTTAGAAGTTACAAATAAAACATTTAGAATAGCCCTCACGAAAATTAGGTTGGGTCATATCTTAATGTCAGAAAGGAGATGGCGGCTATGGCCCAGGGTGGAATTTAAAGACAGAGTACATGCAGAGTGTAAGGAGGTTGAGGATGAATATCACTGTTTAATTTAATAACGTGTCCACGATTTAACCATTATAGAACAAGATATTTGCCAGCATATATGATCCATAGACCAAACATGTATAAATTTGTAAAGATGTTTCAGGAGCAAGGGACTTCAACTGTGAATAAGTTCCATATTTTTTACAATATTTTAAGGGATTGTGCAAAAAGTATTTGAATTGTACTGACTTTTTCCAGGTAGAATTCCAGCATTTCGGTTATGTCTCGCTTGATGGACTGTTTATGCTAATCTCTCTCTCTTTCTCTCTCCTCCCCCCTCTCTCTTTCTCTATCCCCCCTCTCTCTGTATTTCTCTCTCTCTTACTCCATAATTAAGTGAATAATATTAAAAGAGAGTGAAATTGTTCGAAACAAATCCTACAAAATCTATATGAGCCATTGCCAAAAAGTCGCCACCAATTATGATCATGGGGCATACGATTTTTAAAGGATGTAGAATAGTAGAAAAATGCCAAATATTGTTGTGTTGCAAGTTTGCACAGCACCAGAAGTGGCTTAAGAGATAGTATGAAATAGCATTTGTGATTATTAGCTCTCAAAACCTTTATTTTGCTCCATATTCAATCAATATTTTGATATATTTATGTCATTTATTTAGGCGTTCTTCACGCATGTCACTTATACTTTGATTTTCCACTACATGTTTTTTTTTCTGAACTTGCTAACTTTCTCCCCCTTCAAAAGGAAGGTTTTACCTTTATTTAGCAATGTTTGCTGAATATTTTAAGCCAGTGGATATTGCATAACAGTTAAAATAAAATTGTCGTTGCGGTTGTATCGGTTGTCGTACAAATCAGCAGTGACGAAAATACCGCATTTTGCCGTTGCATGACTTTAAAAAATAAAAGAATGGACCTTACAACGAATGGGTGATAATTAATGTGCGCAAACGGTCTTCATTCAACACATCAAAGGCCTAAACAGTCCAGAATCGCACTTTTGAAATTGTTGACTCCGTTTGTCGTACGTTTTCGACCGACCGCAACGCGCGTATATTTCGTTCCACCAGCAACGTAGTCAAACTTTTTGCAACAATCAAGGGCGGCCAATGCGATCTCATTTTCCCACCGGAAGTTTTCTTTCGTTGCCTTGAGATGGACAGAGCGAGTACGTCGTCTTCATTGTCGTACGCTTTCTTCAACATCGGTACGACCACAACGCAATGGTAAGTTTGTTACGACCGCAACACTGATTCATGGAATATGTGGTTTTTGTGTAGGAACAGTGCAGAATGTGTCATTTCAAACCACTCTTTTAATGTTCTACAAACACAGAAACTTCAAATGTGCCCCGTTTTCCATGCAGAGGTGGTATTCTCGGTCCGAAAGTCCATGTGTGATGACATTTGGAAATGTCGTACGCGTTACAACCACACCAGTGAAGACCTGTTTTTGCTCCTAAAACGTTTGTTTTTCTTTTAAAAAGACTCCTATTCATCAACATCAATAGCTGGAATGTCTACCTAGACCAGGTTTCTTTTGTTGTGACCCAGTTCTTGCATTGGGTGCAGTTGATGTTGTGGTTGTAACGTGAAGCACGCAGTACGACATACAAGTTGTGAGGCTCTGTCGTTCTTGATACAACCACAACGAAATATTTACTAGAAAGGGTGACAGATGGCTTGAATTGCATAGATGATGATCTTTATGGTGTAATTTGTACAACTGAATAACCTGAAAGTTTCAGGTGTGTGAGGTTTCCATCTTGGAGTTAAAAGTTCTAGATTTAGTGTAGCGGTGGTAAGCTTGTGGTGATGTATGACAAAGTCATGATATAACCACAACATTCTTAGAGGGTTTTAAGACATCAGATCTCTTGAACTATAGATCACCATATTTCTATGGACCATTGAGCAACAATGAAATATAATTGTGTAAAATTTCCTATCTTGACCATAAGAACTGACTTTGATGAAGATGCCGTGTTGCGATTGCATGTTCTTGGTGGTGTATGACATGGGTTATACTGCCTATGATACAACCACAACATAAAATCTTACTGAAAAGCACAGATCTCTTGAAATGCATAGATCATGGTATTTCATGATTTTAAATTGGATCTTTGAGCAACAATGAAATATTATTGTGGACCAGGACTTGAAAAGTCCTTTCTTGAATATTCTCTGTTGCGGTTGCATGTTCTTGGTGGTGTATGACCATGTGGGGCTATGTTTGTTCATGACAGGTCTACAGCCACAACATAATAATCTGCTATTTTTAAAGTTCATTAGATCACTAGAGATTGTATGGTCAGATTTATAATTGCCATTGTTTGCCTGAAATTACTTGAAGAATAGTTTACCTTGCGGTTGCATGTGTTGCGATGAGTAGTCACAGTGATTATATTACAGGCGCAAGAAAAAAATTAGTGTTTTGGTTGTCATCCTCTCATCCCTACATTGCATTCTAGGCATAGTTGCTATAAAAGTTCAAGTACCTCCTAAAGGGACCATATAAACCATCCCTCTCTCTTCATCAGATCACTTTAAAATTAAATATGTAGATTTCCAACAATGACTTTGGCACTCCGTTTATTATTTTAAATTACAATGCAGTGGAATTTCATAAAAATGAACTGAATCTTTCTTTCCGTTTTGCAGGTACATGAATTTCATCAAAATGGCTAATCTTATTTTCAGCAGTACTAAAAATGATGGGATGGGCTGTAGAAATTTAAAACATATTGGTAACAAAATGTTGATTCCTCTCTGCAGAGTTCCATTTGAAGCTTGAAGGTTCGCCTTTGCTAGAGAGGAAACACAATGAATGACCCAAAACCTGGCCGCTTTGAACGACCGAAATATTATGGTGGTAAGAATTAAATTTCCAATGTATTATGAACATTGAAAGAAAATTGGTGGTGTATGAGAATGTGAGGCCATGAAAGAGGTTTGATCATATCCCTCAGTTGTGGCTACAGTATACAGGCCATGAAAAAGAGATGGATGGAAAATTCGCTATTTGGATCATAACCAGTTTAGAGTTAAGTTTGAAAATTAGAGATTGAAGCCTGTGATGTTTACAAATTTTTGTTGCGTATATTTTCTTGGATAAGTATGGACAATTTCAAAAGGCCAGTGTGCCTTGTGGATCCTATTAGAGATCCCTCAACAGCTGGAAGTTAAGAAAGAGTGGAGGTATTAACATTGCTGCCTGGGCAAAAATTCTTAAAGTAGGCCGTTTCCAACCCCAACCCCAACACCAGCCCATTGTACTATGGTGACAATGTGTTCTTCTTAGAGATGATTGCATAAATCAGTTCATAATATAGGTACATGTTTCCTGGATGTGGGGAAAAGTACCTGATCTTACTTAGAAAGTGAAAATGATTTCTGATCATATAATTTTCTTATTTTCGTTTTATCTTATGTAAATTGTTTTTTTACTTCAGGATTACAAAACAATATCTGCGTCAAATTCCTTGTGAGGAAAATATCATTTCAGTGTGCAGGAACCTTTGGCATGAATTTCAAGAACAGTTACAGACCTTTGACTTGAGTTACATGAATTGCTGGTATATTTATACTTTGCTACATAGTTGGAAACACTATAGCAGGTTTTGAATCTTCCAACCTTGCACCTTTTTTATGCCCTTGCACTTTTTAATATGTCTCAAAACATGCA
>JAWQUT010000096.1:1885787-1904298 GCA_033807755.1 Ellobium chinense
TGTATTTTAAAATCATACAGAACTAGGTGCTGGGGTCTTGTTTTATGTCATACAGCATTACAACCGCAACACCATATCACGCTTTGAAAAATGCATTATGATGGTTATACTGCTCAATGAGTTATCTTGCCAGTCATTACTCATGAATTTCAAGACCTTCCTACATGCCATGAATGTGCTTTGGGCCAAAAATAAAGCTTTTTCAATTTTACTAAAATGTGTTCTCCTGGTGGCGACCTTTTGGCAATGGCTCATATATATTCTCCTCTCTGTTAACACAATCTATGCACTGAGATCAAAAACCATTCGTCATAATTGACAATGACCAATGAGTCTAACAATACACCAGTGTAAAGGAAAATGCCAAACGGATTAGCCTTGACCATTCGTCATTTTGGTCAATGAGTATCTCGCGGTGTAATGGAAAATGACGACTGTCGAATAAGGTTTTGTTTTTTTTTGTAGCTTCGCATTTTTTACTTTTAGAGTAGACACTGACATAGCCCAAGCGGATCTGGACCAAATTTTAGCCTAAAGAGTTTTAAAATAGCAGAGGTACGAAGTAAATAGTTTTTCACGTCTCCTGTCTAATTTTCCTCACGGGCGGATTGACACCATTCGTTGCTTACCCTTACGAGGGCAGAAATGTCTTTGACATGATTGTACAATCTCAGGCAAAATGTGATCATTAGGCAATACACATGGACAATCTGGAGAGCGGAAACACATCTGATGAAAACATGAGCAGGAAAAGATTTCTCTCCAAATAATGAACAATTATAACAAACTACTTGATTACCAGGGGAAAAAAAAGCCAAAACCTAGACAATGTAAATGCTGAAATTTAAATCTAAATAGGGCAGGCACATTTATCCATGTATAAACTACATGCCTTTCAACATCATCTCCTTCCACTACACCAGGTGGTGGACTGACTGACTGACTTGAGTTGTCACCTTGCTCATATCCCCGAAACAGCCAATGAACTTCTATGCTTTTGTTGACAATCTAAAATATAAACAAACAAACAAACATCACCTTTATAACATTTTCAAAATATGTGAAACTTTTATCATTTGAAAAGATCTAATACAAATATCAGTAAATAATTTGAAAGTGAATTTACATAGTTTTGCAAACTGTTTTCTAAATATCTGCATCCTGAATTCATGAATAAACTTGCTGCTACAAGACTCATGCCAGCCGGTATAAGCTGACTCCAAAAGCCCCAGAATCCTATTAAAAGCTGACTCCACAAGCTCCCAGAATCCTATAAGATGCTACCAGCCAGATCTCATGAATATAGTTCATGCATAAATTTGCACGCAACTTTGAATGTTACACCTCAGTAGTGCAGGTAGCAAATTCATTGAAACCTGGCATAAACCTTGTGAATACAGATGGCCTTAACTCAAATTTTGTCCTCATGAAAACTGCAGTTGATTTTCATTTTGTCTCTTTAGACGGAGGTTCCCTAGCCACAATTTAAATTATCTACAGTATAAATATCAAACAACGATCAGGAAGTTCTGACTGTGCATGTAAATTTAACAACTGCTGATTACATTTTCATGGCACTACATATCAAAAATATTTTGCTTTGTGCACCCCACTGCAAACAATTTCCTTAACACTAATGAAAAATGTGTGCAGCCTCTTTACGTCTCTTGTATCATGGGCGGAATATCAAAAAAAAAATCTCTGATTCCATCTGCAGGAAGTCAGCATTGTTGCGCACAATCACCTTGTTATGAGTATGCACTGCCGATAGAGGGATCTGAAAACACTGCTGCGGCAGTAATGTGAAGAGGTAAAATACTGAACAATTCCATCTAATCATACAAACCAGCATGAATTTAAGGGGTAAATTCTTTATTATTTTACCGCCACTTATGCAGAGAGACTAACAGGGGACAGATATGCGATGACATCCAGAACCCAGAGAAGAGAACACAGCAAGTGCTGGGTGTAGCTAGACAATTCTTTTATCCATGGATAAACTAGGACTTCAAACTTAAAAGATCTACGGTCATGCAAGGAAAGAAAAGAATAGCTGATGAATCTGACAAAGATGGTTTGAAAATGTTTGAGGCAAGTCAAGTTCTGACTCTCCGCAATTTTAAATTTGGCTACAATCAAAGTAGCTGCATTATCTTTCTCTTAAAATGGATTCAAAATATCCTCTAGTGCCAGTAACTGCCGTCATCCGTTTACAACTAGCGTCTCCTGAAATTTATTGTGACTTCCCTTGGATTACCATAGCAGAGGGTGTTTTATCTGTTTTTCCAACAGAATAATTCAGAAGGGAGGAAAAAGAAATGATTTAGTGGTTTGTATGATCAATTTACCAAGATCACGTTGCGCACTCTTGCCCACTGAAAGTGGCAATGCAACAACGACATCTTATTGTTTTGTGAATGAAAAATGCAATAATTTATAAAAAATATTGTCTAAACTGAAAAAAAAGAGTGCTTAATTCTGATTTTCAGTAAAGTTATATGACATCTGTCTTGTTATATATTTCAAGAAATGACTTTCTTTGAGGAAGGAAAATTAAGGATGATGCCATGTTTTAACATCGCTAAATCAGCGGGCCGCATGTCAGTGAGATGCAGAAAATTTTATTTCCACAAAATGCGAGAGGGTAGGCATCTTGCAAAATATCCAAAGAAATCAATACCGCTTGTGTACTCCATGGCATAGAGGATGTGCACCCTACATGAATCGTAATATTTTTTTTGAAGAGTCTTCTTATTTATGGCTAACTGAAACTAATTTGACAATTTACAGTAAATAAGAGCTCCAATATGGCTGACATTGTCAAGGAAAACATGAACTTGATTGGCCTAAACTATTTTCATACCTTTCATTTTTACACTTCAGTATACCCATATACAGTAGAACCCGCTTAAGCGGGACACGCATAAGCGGAACGCCCGCTCAAGTGAGACGAATGCCTGGGGAACGGAATTTTTCCTATTTAAATCTATACACGTGAGCGGGACAGCAACCCGCTTAAGCGAGACGACTTGGAGCCAGATCTCCGTAATATACACGCTGTTTTTGACAGGAATGCTGCAAATTGTCACTATCTTAATGTGTCTCAGTGCTTGTTTACCTTTGCCCATCAGCTGAAAACCTGAGAGCTACAAAGAAGCTTGTACTGATGGTCCTGATAACCCCCCTTACATTATGTGAGAAGTGACTGACACTACCTTCCCATAGCCTTCTGTCAGGCAGTTGACCCTTCGGTGAAGGCATGGACGAATCAGAGCGGACATCCTAGTTGCTGGTAATTTAACCCGCGCAACGGATCAAGATTAAGTAAGCCCTGCCCCCTGTCAGCCACACTTTATCCTTTCTTCAGCTTGGGCAATGACTGACACTTACGAGCCTTACCTGCGCTATTGCACAACACTCGGCCGGGGTGTTGTTCACATAGGCATGACCATCATTCCTGTTGCGTAAATCCTTTTTGACACGCGCCGCTCGCGTCGCGCTCTGGCCAGATATGGAGCGAGAAATGTGACGCTTATCTTTGCTGGTGTTTACGATCATGTAAATTCGATCCCAAGTTAGCTTGGCCTAAGATCACTTGAATGGGGGGCAGCGAATATCTCGACTTCAGAGATGTTAGAGCAGACCTCTCATATTCTCTCCAGTTTTATTTTTAACATGTCTTATTTCTTTCCCTCTGATGTAGACATGTCCCGGTCTTTAAATGAAATCGTTTTTTTAATTTTCAAAGGAGAGTGGTGAGAAGGCTTATGTGCTTCTTTGAAATCAACCAAAAATTTCATTCCCCGCAAAGAATGAACAATAATATGCACTGCAAATCTACTGAAAATGCAGTTAGACTGCAATGAGTATACAGTATTTTAAACAGTACAGGTACAATTAAATCTGACTCCACTGTCACACCTCACTAGCAACAAGTAATGATTATCCCTTAACTTGAATGAAACGCTCAAACTATCTAAGAAATCACTTTATAATGGAAAGTCCGCCTAAGCGGGACGCCCGCTTAAAGGAGACGATTCGTCGGGAACGGAGCCGTCCCGCTTAAGCGGGTTCTACTGTATATAAAAATTTCATAAAGACTGGCAGCTTTTCAACTAGGCTTTGAAATCTTCCAATGAAACAAATGAGTTCCAGTTCAGGTGCCCTAACTCCTTTATTGGAATACCATATTAATTCACAGTTTTGTTGTGGAAGTCAATAAACCAGATAACGATTATTATATGACAGTATTTCCTTAAAGTGTCTTGAGCCACCATTACTTCACTTCAATGTCCTCATTGCCCTTACCGTCACCATCACTCACTAAGTAGCTATCTCTTGAGACCTTTGGCCAAATTTCATAGATGCTGCTGGACTTAGCCCACTGGTCATATAGACATCACTATAATACATACTCTGATGATATTAGTTCCTTGAAGGGAGATTACACTACATATTCTTTTAAGCTCACCTTTTCAATGGTTACATGAACGATGTTATTCTTGCCTTTCTTGCTGGCCATCTTGTGACAGAAGCGTGGGGTTGAGAGAAGCCATTTAGCATCACTCAAGCAGTCAAATGGACCTTTAAGCTCTTGGCCAGGGTAGTAAAGGCACACACTGAACTCACCATGCTATAACAAAAAAAATAGTACAGTTATGAACACTGGGGTGTGTGAAATTAATTTTTGCAAAAAGTATATACAGGGCTCACAGCACTAGGGAAGAGAATTTCTAAAATTAAAACTAAATATAAATCAATGGCCTAAGATGGTCAATATAGAAATTTTATACAGAGCAGCCAAGAAAAACTTGAACCTCCATTTCACTAAAAACTTTTAAAAAAAAATTAATAGATTCATTTAAAACTCTTCAATAGTAATAGAATAGATAAACCAAATTTCACCACGGTAATGTAATCATAAAGATAGCAATGGCACTCTGATATTATTAATCAAAATTCAGAATAAGAAATAAAGAAAATTACTGTTCCTCAAGATACTGAGAGAGGATAAGGAGCCGCAAGAAATGAACTAATTCAGAGATTTATCTGTGAAAATTGCTGTATTTAATAGCTGATTCTCTACAGTTTCAAATCCAGGTCTAGGATAAAATTTCCTCTCATGCTTCCATAGTGGATTTTGTTGTCAGACATGTTTTTTGCTCATATCATCGAGTTGACATTTCAGAGAGAAGTCCACATACTGACTGAGCAGATCATTTATGTCTAAACCATTGTGCTTGGGTTAAACAGAGTGTGATTACTGACATAGTTTTTGAAAGATAATGTATTTCATGGTCCCTTCCTTCCTGAACTTCGGAATCGAGCAGGACATTTTTTTGTGTTTGTGAGCTGTCCTTACATCCTTTTGGAATCTTTTTCTAAATAACAATTTTAAGAACAAGATTTAGCTTTAATGTGCTTGTAAGAGAAAATGTATGCAGATTTGTCCAGAGCACTTTCTAATTAATGAAGAGTAAATAAGATACGCTTTAAGAATAAAAAAAATAACAAATAACCAAAAGCTGTTAGGAAGCTTCATAAGGATGACAGCATCCATTTCTCAATCTGTAAACCACAGCTCAAATTTAACATCCACATTTTGGTAAAGACATGTCAAAGTTGACTGCCCTCCATCTGGTGCAGACTTCTAGATAGATGATCTTCAGGATATCAGTATCTTTCTTATCTACAATGTGTCCAATTGTCCTATCTCAAAAAACCTCAATTTTACAATGAACAAAAAGGGTTCTCATTTTTTGAGTCACTTTGTACAATTTATTTATAGTCTCTTTAAAGAGAATATGACACATTGTGGTCAGATAGATATCAAATTTCTTTTCTCCAATACAGATCAAGGGTAAGGGGAAACTTAAAACAGGGCCCATTCTTAATTAGGGAAAAGGACAGTTGTGGTCAACAAAATTTGTAACCATCTGTATTCTTACACCCACCATGTAAACATCAGTTTTTCAGGCTCAAAGAGTAACGGATGTTTCAAAGACCCTTGTTTTCTTACCATCCAAATTATCTCCATGCAATGACTTGTAACATTCCATCAATATAAAAACATTTAGAACAACATGCACTGCACTACATTTAAAGAAATGGCCAAATTTTAAAGTGCTTCCAGGCGGTTCTTGAGAAGATTTTAGCATAATCAACAAATTTTGAAATATCAATGAGCAGTGTAGGCCTACATGCTACAACATGAAACCAACTGTTCACATTGCCTTCTCCTCCTTACCTCATGATGCACAAATCTTAGCAGGTATGCACATTTTTTATTGAAATAACTTACTCTAATGCCTTTCCCCTATAGTCACTTAAAATTCTTTAGAGAAAACATCTGACTATCTCAGATACTCACTGAAAATATATTTGTGTCACTGCTTAAAAAAAAAAAAAAATTACAGATAAAATGGACTTTTTCCTTAATTCTAACAAAAGCATGTGCCAGTTTGAATAATGAATGCTTATTCAATTTGATTCACTGATAATTCAGAGAGAGTGTACATGTAAAGACACATCCAGATGCTGAACTTACCCTTATTCGTTTTTCAGATACATCATCAAAGGGATATATATCATTTTCATCAACTTGACACCTGTATTTGGAAAGATACATAGTAAGCTTAATACTCAGACTGGTCACTCATGCTAATATCTGTGCTGGCATGAATAGCTTAACTTACTTCAGATTTAGGAATTTTGGGGAAACCCTGACTTGAATTGATTACACAATATGTATAGTGTCTCCTAAAGAGCTTTCCCATTTGAAATCATTATTGTGATCACATGAATAAATCTGCTGTGACAAAAACATACCACATGAGACAGTGACATTATAAAATATATTATGTTGGTTCTTAAAACAAAATTATTTTCCATCCCGTAACCTCTGACATCAAAAATGTTTGAAATGAAATTTGAAAATTCTGAATTAGGATGTTAATCTCTAGTTGAAACAGTACAACCAAGGAAGTTGGCCGCAAGTGTAGGAATAGTGATCAACTTTCAACTTCTGTAAAAGCACATGTCTTATTTATTGTAATTGTGGTATTGAAATGTCGTACTGTAAAAAGGCACATTTAAATCACCCACACTGACAACACATGGTCCCTCCCGCCAGAAGCATGCACTTTGATCAGCGAGAGCATAATTATGATGCACTTTTAATTTCTGCATTCTGGGTCGCTGGCTAAGATTCTGCTCTAAGATCCTGTTTTTCTCATCTTCCATGCACCAGGATATTAACCACAGACTATTGTATTTCAACTTCAAAGTCTAGGCAATACTTCAACTTACTATGTGAAATTTAGCATCGCAGATCTGGTAGGGAAAGGCAATCAATCCTCAAAATCAAAATGTGGTAAAAACAATAAAAATGACCTGCGGCCTGTGTCCAAAGAATTACTACAGCAGCTTACAACTGGCAAATTTCATAGGTCTGAACAACCATCGTTTTGAAAGTGCTTGGAACTGGCTAATGACACTATAAAAAGAGTGTTGACAAAATCCACTACAGCTAACAGTGTGTTCACAATAGTAACTGGTTATATATGATTTACAAAGTCAGATAGCGGAAAACAGCTTGGAGGACCTGTTAGTTCAGGTGCATGATTCCAGAACTACTATTCTTCACATTGAGAAAATTGACTCACTGAGACCTCTGAAAAAAAAAAAAAAGTTTTGACCTGAAGAGACATTGCCTACCTGGCTTGTTTTAAGGACAGAAATATTTACATACAATGTTTAAAGAGAAATAATCTAGAAGCAGATTTGTATATGCTATGCATGAAATGAAAATGGTTTGAATACACACCTGGCACCATCTGGAAATACCAAGATGACATGAACAGTGACACTGTCTACTCTGCCAAGCCATGAATCCCACATTACTTCTTGTCCACTCTCAAACTTCTGCTCAGTGAATAGAAATAGAAAGCCTGATCACTTGAAATACCGAACATTTATTTTAAGGGGGGNGGGGGGGGGGGGGGGGGGGGGGTCCTGAGAGCGATTTTTTAATTGCCACATGTTCAAAAATTTAACTACTTTTTTATTGATTCAGCATGTTCGAATTAGTATAAAACAATAAAAATAATATCATATTTACTTCTTGGCTGCTATGGAAACGGCCGCCATCTTGAATTTTTACATTAAAATATGTCATTTTCAATAACTATCTCCTCTGTCATATGAAAAGCTTTCCATTTGAAATTCTACACAAACATATCCACAGATATTCTCTCAACACTAATAGTGAGCTTTTTTGGATATGCTGATAAAATCTTATTTTACACAGCTTCAAAACTGGAGTTCCACTAATAACTAATTTTCACAATTTTTTGACAAAAGCACCATGAATTTCAGAAAATTTGAAACATTAACCCAAATATCTCTCTATTACTTTTTATGTACATATTTGGAGTTGTTATAAACAAAAAATTACATAGATTGGTCCAGAAATAACGATGAAGATAAAAAATTTGTTTAAAAATATAGTTCTGAGAAATCCGCCATCAAAAGTTTCGAGTGTAACGAAACAAACAAAGTTTCAGCCACCATCTTCAGATGCATGTTTTAGACAAAAATGAATTTTCCGCAGTCAACAACAGTTTGTCTGGATTCAAAATACCTAAAAATAGCAAATCCCTGATTTTGATAATTTCACCCCAAAACCTCATTTTCAGGTTTTTATATAGAAAAGTAATCATTTTGACCTAAAGTCTCCTGGGGCCAAAAAAGGGCCAAAGAACCAGTCAGAAGCCAAGGACTTTTAGAAAGAGTCAAAAATCTAAAAGAGCCAAGTCTGGCAACCCTGGTTTCGATTTAGCCGAAACTGTCAAACTGACTAACATTAAAGCTTCATCCACAGTATGTACACAAGGTATCTAGACTCTGCTAATTGGCTCTCTGAGATGAGCGAGACCACCTAGAAGGAACCAAAAATGTACTCCTCACCTAACAGTACACACACAGCCCTGTGACACTTAGCGGCTTATACAGTATCTCAGTGACATCAACAGTATTGCTCAGGAGCTATCCGGATATCCCAGCAACAATGAATAAGCGTAGCAAGAAAAAATCCCTTTGTGCGCTCTACAATGAGATTGTTATTGAAAAGATCTTCCTGCAGTGGGATATATTTTTAATGAAGCTGATTTGTTTTAAATTTTCAAACAGTGACGTATCTGCTTTTACTGCTCATCATTTTTACTTGAGCCGGCGCAGAATCTGTCATAGGCAATGCTGCTTCATTTACTTTTTGTTGTTCTAGTGAACTGTAAGAGTTGTAATGCAGAAGAAATGAATGCAAAGGAATAAAAAAATCACTCAACACTTTCACCAGTGACACTCTTAGTAGCATCCAGCATATATATATACATATATCCCCAGTGACAATACCCATAACAAACAATGAAAAAAAAAAAATTTAAACAAAGCACAGCTGATAGTGATGGTTACTTTAGGTGGCCGCTAACAATGGTTGGTTAGATATGCCACCTTGTTTCACAGACACTGCCGTCTACTGCAAAAGGGCCAAACTAGCACTTCCATTCAAGTCAGTCATTGAAGAATTACAAAGCTGGAAAATCCACACTTGCAATGATGCTTCAAGAATCCTCAAACGCATCGGTTTGGGCTGTCCAACCCATGCTGAAGACTGGAAGGAAGTGGAAAGTCAGTACAGCAGTCAACGCAGCAAAAAAGACACTGCAGCTGAAAGAGGTCATCGGCTATACATAAACCAGCAGGGGAGGATTTGACCATGGTGACATTCAATGGTGGTCCAGATCAAACATAAAGGAGCGCAGAGACATGGTCATCCAAGAAATCAGAGGTACAGAGGATGAGACACGAGTCCAGAAAGCAGTGCAACAGGTCCAGCAAGGTCTATGAACTACATTGGAGAATGCGTTACTAAGATCTCCGACTTGGAATGACATATGGCACGTGGCACCACTGCGACTAAGCTTCATCATCAGGTCAGTGTACGATGTCATGCCCGCTGGCACAAACCTCAAGAAATGGGGAAAGACCACAGATACTAGTTGCCCACTCTACAATGGAGAGCAAACCCAGATGCATGTGCTATCAGCTTGCAAAGTGGCACTGGCAATGGCACAAGGACGGTACACATGGCGCCACAATAGAGTTCTGTGGAGATTAGCTGAGGCAATCGACAAGGCCAGACAAGAGGCAAATACGAGACAAGTAGTAAAGTTTGTCCCAAGGTACTTCCTCCGTGCAGGACAGGCAACCGGTAGCAAGATTGGCATCAAAACCACCAGCCCTCGGTTGGCTACAGTACTGGACAGTACAGACCTGGGAAATAACAGTAGATTTTCTGGGCTGTCAAACGTACCCTGAGGCAATCTGAACATCTAAAATGCGACCAGATATCTTCATACACTGAGCAAGCTCAATGCCGTTTGAGTCCAAGATGGACGAGCAGCATGTGTACAAAACTACCAAGTACAGTGACCTTGTTCTCAAACTAAGAAGAGCAGGAACATCAGCTAGAGAAATGGCTGTGGAAGTAGGGACAAGAGGTATGATGAGCACCTCAGTCTATGACCTAGTCCAGTTGCTTGGAATTCGAGGACAGGCACGATTACATACTCCGAAGGATCTGGCAGAGATTGGAGAAAAGAGCTCAGCATGGATATTGACCAAAGGTAACGAGCAGTGGAATGTTGCATAGAAAGTATAAATATACCTAAAATGCAACTTTCACTATGGCTTCACAGTGGCAGAGAGGATATTAAGCAAGGAAGTAAGAAACTGGAGGTTGCGGATTCAAACCCCTCCGGAGGCGGGGAAAAAAATCAACAGAAGGATACTTGGGAATCATGATCCAAGTGTGGTCCAGCCCCTTTAGAATGTCAGGAAGTCAAAAAGGGCTGAAACACTTGTTAGATGGGGGTATCTTCTTCTGACGATCTTCTGCTGTCTCGCTCTCCAAGCAAGAGAGTTTTCTATGTATGTGAAACATGTGACAAGCCATCATCAATTCAGTGTTGGCAAAAATAATTACTGTGATCGATTACATGTCTTCTTTCATGCATAATATAGAAACAAACTAATGATTCATAAAGTTTCTGTAAACAGTGATTATTACAGGTTGCAATCTGAAATATTCTATTTTTATATAAAAACAAAAAAAATTCTTCCAAGCATCTTTGCAGTCCAATTTGAGAATTACTCCTCTTATTCACACCCCCCCCCCCCCCCCCCCCCCCNCCCCCCCCCCCTCCCCCCATGGCCACCAATCAGGTTCTTCAGATCTTCCACGTGGACCTCAGTGCGCTCCATGTCCGATAACCACCTATGTCATCAATTGGCCACCTGGCGAGGCTAGGGGGGTCAAAGTGCATATCGGGGCATAACACTGGCCGAGGCTAGTGATCAGCTCTATGTGGAACTTGGAGAAAATGACGTTCCTGGCGCTAAAATTGTTTTAACGACCTAAATCTATTTCATCAAACTGTTCTGTAGTATATCCCCACAAAATCAGTGTAATCCATAGATCTATCTCACTATGCCTTCTTCGCCCGGGGAGTGGAAGAAAATATCTGTGTAATCTTAGCATTAGAAGCCGGAACCCATGCTCAGGCCTAACATGTTATTAAAAATTTTGTAATTATCATTTCATTAAATAAAGTTCTTGTATCAAATGCCCCTTGGCGCATGAAAAAAAAATATATACAGTATATACTTATCGAGGACTTAAGAATTCGCGCATATGATGTCATACTTAGTAAAGAGGTATACCTATTGATATATATAATAACTTAATATCGAGGTGACATTGTACAATACATAAGGAAGTCGAAATTCTTAATTTCTTCTTCCCCCTCTCCTGCGTGCAGCTGATAAATAGGTAATACTGATACTAACAGACATTGTAAAACATATTCCCTTTAGACTAAATAAAGATTGATTTATCTTCTTATGTGTACATATAGAGGAACCTCCATATTAAGTGTCGATTCATTTAATAAGTGTAGCTTACTTTGGCATTAAGTATGAATTTCACATGCAAGGACTCATTATCATTCTATCATTTCATTAATGAGGCACGTATTATCAAGTATGTCAAGTATACCTCAATAATAAGTACAATAATAAGTAATGGTGTACTTTATATCGAATTCTACTGTAATATGTATGGGAATGACTGTGCAAATGTGTGTGCGTGGTACACATGTGTGTGTGTATATTTTAGTGTGCTTGTCTGTGTGCGTGTATGTATATTTTAGTGTGCGTGTCTGTGTGTATATATTTAAGGATGCATGTCTATGTGCATGTGTATTAGGATGTTTGTGGATTTGTGGATAGGTGCATGTATACGTGTTTCTGAGTGATAATATATATGTTGATAATTCTCTTTGTCTACAGCCTAGATTAGGCAAGAACATCCGACACAACTATTGGAAGTTTCCACCAACTCATTTGCTCATTCACTGATATTGCGCTGCGTTGCACAGAATAGCCACTAGCTGCTGCAACCATCAACCATAGGCTTGATTTTTTTTTTTTTTTGGTCAGCAGGAATTCTGTAAAATGAACCTTCTTCCCAATTTTGAACCCTATAGCGTATATATACTGACGGAAAAAAGAAAGTGTGTATGGTTTTCAACCTGGATTATAAAAAGACGAAGTACACAAGGTAGTAGTGTATATTTTCTGAAACGGCATTTTATTGTGATCATTGTGGTACAAAAAGAAATTTGATTTACACTGATTTACATCACGAAAATCACAGTAGGGCGCAACATCCCTAAATTGAAAACTCACTGAGTCAGTACTTTGTGTGTCCTCCCCGGGCTCCGATGACAGTCTGGCACCGTCGTCTCATTGATCCAATCAGCCGTTGAATGAATGCTTGTGGAATGTTATCCCAGATGTTTTGAAGATCTCTTCCCAGTTCATTCAGGTTTTGTAGCTGGTTTGGTTGCCTCCTTAGTCGCCTGTCCATTTCGTCCCACAAATGTTAGATTGGGGACAAATCCGGAGATACTGCAGGCCAATCCAGTGTTCGAACATTGTTGAACCATTAGTGGTATTTCGGAAATTTCTGAAGTTTCGGAAAAAGGAGAAAAAAAATACTCTCTCCAGGTCTTGACGATGTTATTTCCTATGTCGAAGTGGCAAGAATCCTAAGCGAAACGCTTGTTCCGAGGCATTGGTTAAGCGAACTTCTAGGTTATGCCTAGCAGCCTAATCAATAATACTAGTAGTAGTAATATTCAACATCGAAGGCAGCACCGACCTGACCTTTCATTCACCCATGAATGAAGGTAACAGACAGCCGCCGGTTAGGATGGCGCGGCTAAAAATAGACCGCTTGGGGGACTCAATTTCAGCGAGCATCATTCTGAAGCACCCTATTCGTCAAAGATCAAGGTGGCACGTCCGAGCCTAAGCTGACTAAACGACAGATTTGTGAGTACCTCTCCATGCCCAAGGTTGGTGACTGCGGTGACCATGCAGTGACTAACTGCAGCTGTCCAACCACTGTGTCAACAAAACCCTTCATCTGCATTGTGTGACAGTATGGAGCGTTTTTGTGTAGCCATTCTTTCACTTGCTTTCCCTCAAAAACACTGTGCCACTTATTGCTGTTACTCAGGCTGTCTTCAAAGCTTTGCAGTGAGAAGAATCACCCAAACTACGGTACAGTTTAAGTTTTTAATTTTTTTCTGTTATTTTCTTCAGGAGATTTTGCTCTGCCCTCCTGCATATTCCTTTGCTGAGGAAAACATTCTTACTGGATCCTTCTACATGGTATTCTGCAGTCCTGCAAATCTTTCATTATCTTTTCATTCTTAGCAGTGATGTTACATGCAACGCCCCTACTTTCTATGTTTCAAAAGACCAGTGATGTGTGCGCTGCTTGTACATGTCACTGAGGATAATATTGTGCTTCTTGTAAAGAAGAGTTCGTTTGTTACTGCAGAGAGCGCCCAAGCACTATCTGCAATGTCACTGCAAAGAGCTACTTCATTTTCAAAATTTAGAGGAAGAGTTAAACTATATGTGTTGAAAGTATTTTGGCATGGTACCCCTTGATAAGTTACTGAGGAATGTAAAACCTTATTTAGTCAGCAGTGGAAAAAACACTGGCATCTTCATATCTTAAAGGAACAGGGATAGCTATCTGCTTCATAGCCTTAAAAATCCACAATATTTTTTCATAAACTTTCAACCCCTTACACGTTTTCTTCGCCCGAGCGCTTCCGAGAAAATGCAGCTTGAAAGTCAGGATTTTCACACCGCTCGGGCCGCCATAACTGGTCATCCGGTCAGCGTGGGAATAAGGTGTGACGTCATAAAGCGAGAGGTGAGCTAATAGTCGTTGTGCGAAGAGAATTATCCACATGCAATAACTTTCCTTGGTGCTAAATTTTATGCCTTTTTTTCATATATGATCATTAAGTCTTTTGTTGAAGACTGTGAACAAGTGCCTGACTTTGATTGCAATGCTGTAATCTTAGAAAAGGCAGGATGAATATTGGCTAAAAGAAGCACCTGTCTGGGCACTGAGTGAGTCGCTTTATTAATGTATGGATAGCCTATGTATGGTTGTCTGGCCGTTTTCCCCCTTGTATTGTTTAATGAGCTCTCATTGGTCTACGGTTCTGACATTCTCTATCATTTTGCCTGAGGGGCACATAGGTTGTTAAGATTTTGCACAGCAGGATAAAATTTGATTGACAGCTAACTATTGTCTCAGGCAGTGTTTTCTGCGCTTAGGGGCGGTGTTAGTTACATCACTAGTCATAAATCAGTGAGCATGTGTCGAAGAGCCGGTCAAACAGCTGGCATATCGACGTGAAAATAGTTTGACACTCTTATGTTGGCCAGAGATGACCACGGGAATCATTTGGAGAATACTTGTGAAATCTTGGGAAAGAAAGAACTGGTCTCCACGATCAAAGAGAAAAATGAAAAGGGCCAAAGCAGTTAGTATGGATATGCCACGTTGAGCATAGCAACAGTTACGAGATGGGGAGGGGGAGGGAGGGGATAGATGGGTGGGCACCAAAGAGGTTATAATACTAACTAGAGTCCGCACTGGGTCACGTGACCTAAGAACACCTGACCAGTCCGACCGCCATTTTGAATGGGGCAGAGGTAACAGGTCAGCGTCCTTGTTTACAATCGTAGCGAAGGGATTGTTGACGGAAGGATGGTGCAAAACCGGCGTACCAAAGGATCACCGTACACGTTTCATGGGCAGTCACTTAATTTGTATTTTATGCAATGATTTAGGCTTGAAAAAGTGTTTTATTAGCTCACAAATCACTGCAACAGTGTGATGGCCCAGTAACCTAGAAGAGCCGATGGACGTGAATGGTCTGCAGTCGCACTCATGTCGTGAGTTACATGATGCTTGAATACAAGCCTACTATAAATCTGCAAGACCTAATCATGCAACAGTGAATGACGGAGTTAAGGCATTGAACTAGCATGTTGCTTTATCTTCTGCCAACAATTGAGCCGTGGGAGAAGGGCGTAGACTTATNAAAGCGAGAAGGCAGGTAGTGAACATCGACTCAGGGGATAAAAACATCTTGGCTTCTCTCGCTCACTCTCTCTCTCTCTCTCTTTCTCTCTCTCTGTCTCTCTCTCTTTCTATTAGCGTCTATTTTTTTTCTTACCCCGTATTTTTTCCTCGATTCTTATTCCACCACCCTATTGCTCCCTGCCTTATCCACGCCCCCCCTTTCTCTTCATCCCTGGAATTGTGCCCACCCAACCCATACTAGGATTTACCTCATTCCCCTCACTGATAGTGAGGATCGATTGACCGATTCAATTTTTCAAAACTACAAAAGTTTTCACGGGTATTCTATAAAAAATGATCCCGTGGTCATCTCTGACCAAAATAAGAATGTCAAAATAAATTTCACGTCGATGTGCCCCCTTTTTGATCTGCTCTTGTAAGCCTTTTGATTGATTTATGACTAGTGACACAACTAGTGCCGCTCCTAAGCACCGAAAGTTTGACTGTGGCGGCATCTAAATTATCTGAAAGTGCTCCTCAAGCAAATAATAATTTTATATTGTCAGAACGTTAGGCCAGTGAGCGCTCACTAAACTACACAGCAGACAACAAAACAAAGGCAGTGCAAACATTAACATTAATAAATAGGGTCAGATAGATGTTCCTTTTTCTCAAATATTATTTTATTCTACCTTTTCTAAGGTTACAGCACCGGAATCAAAGTCGGGCAGTTGTTCACACAGTTTAACAAAAGACTTTTCTCAACGATAAATGAAAAAAAAAAGGCATAACATTTAGAGCCAACGAAAGTTATTGCATGAGGATAATTCTCTTTGCATAATGACTACTACTACTGTACTAGCTTGCCTCTCGCTTTCTGGCGTCAAGCCTTATTCCCGCGCTGACCGGACGACCAGTCATGGCGGCCCGCAGGGTGTGAAAATCCCGACTTTCAAGCTGCGTTTTCTCGGGAGCGCTTGGGCGAAGGAAATGGGCAAGGGGTTGAAAATTTATTAAAAAATACTATGGATCTTTTAGACTGTGAAGCAAATAGCTTCCCCTGTCCCTTTAAGAAAAAAGTACCCGGACTGCTAGAACTGTTCTAAACCTGTCAGCTGTGCAACTGGAATGCAGTGCTTCAATTTGAACAGGAATTAGACATTTCCATATTTGTGGCAAAAAGTGACAAACTGCAAGGAAAAGCCCTACCAGTCTGCATTTCTACGGTTGCCAAGAGAAGCCTGAATGACTGGACTTGGCAATGTACTTCCTGACAGTGTTGCCACTCGTAGGGATTTTCTGTAGGGGAAAATGGCTTTTCGTAGGGGGTAGGGGAACCCTATGGGGAAAACTGTCAAATGTAGGGGAAAGTAGCCCAGTAGGGAAAACAAGACATTCCCAAACTTTCTGTTACAAAAAAAAAAGTTTTACAAAACTGATTGTTTACCGTTTTTAATTTTCTCTTATTTCTTACTGCTGACAATAAACTACTAGCTTGATCACAGCCACAACACAGTCTAATTTTGAGTCTCATTCATAAGCACGTTGCCACTTTGGTGAATGTGGAGTCAACTTTATTTTTAGCAAAGTAGCGACAATTATTAGGGTCTATGCCCACTTGTAGCCGAGGCTAAGCCTACACCGATCTAAAGTTTTCCTTGGTTTGACACCCCATGGAAAGAAACTGGCATTCATTCCCGTTTTTCCCGGTTTTGTCTGACAAACGCTCTGCCTTTCAAAGCACTCTTTTGAATCTAGTTTGCTCAAAATGATCAAGCAAAATGCCGAAGGCTGGTAAGGAAGCATCTTCGTACAGAGTTCAATTAATGTATCCTAAAGAGTGGGAGAAGGAAAGCTGGGCATCGGGCTGGCTGACAATTGTAAAACCTATTTCTACGACTATTTTCAACTACTACCCCCTAGGTTTTTAAGCACTGTTATGTACACAGCTCTATCGTTGTTACGTTGCTGTGAGCCTACCCTTTAATACATGAATATGCTGCTCATAAGATTGGAAACAGCATTGCAAAGAATAAAATGATGGCCAATCATACACTTCGCGCGTAGGGGAATGTAGGGAAAAATTGGCTTCGCTTTAGGGGAAAACCACCAGTCCAGAGTGGCAACACTGTTTCTGTATGCACTATTTGTTTACATATATATAATACTTTTGTAAACTCAGAATAGCTGGGGTTTTGCCACTCACGTATAAACTGTGGTTGTTGCTAAGTGAGTAACATTATCCTGTTTTAGCATCTGTAAAAATCTAATATATTCAGAAGCCTGATTCACTGCCAAAGTTCTCAAAATCTAATTGGGAATGGGCATTACTGAGCAGTTTATAGGGGATTCTACTCAAGGAGTTGGCTCAACATGAAATAAAATCTGATTTGTGCTATTTGTAAGCATAGTTCACGGCCTTAAATATCCACACTAATTTTTCCATATATGATCAACCCCATACACATTTCCTTTGCCCGAGCGCTTTCGAGAAAATACAGCTTGAAAGTGGGATTTTCATACCATGCAGGCCATCATAATTGGTTGTTCAGTCAGCGCGGGTCTGACTGTCTGAGGCGTGACTTTCAAAAAGGGAAAGCCAAACTAGTACATTCTCATACTGTGTGAAGACAGTTATCCACACAGCCAGTGCTCCGACACAGGGGATCCTAGGATGGGTTGGGTGGGCACAATTCCAGGGAGACAGAGAGAGGGGGAGAGAGAGAGAGAGGGGGGGGGAGGGAGAGAGAGAGAGCATAAGAAGCAATAATTCGTAACCCTGAGGACCTAAGTTACTAGGGGGAAAAGGAGATGGCAGGCAACGAACTGTGACTTGGGGACAAAAGCATCTTGGCTGCTCGCTCTCTCTCTCTCTCTCCCCGTTGGCGGATAGATTTTCTCTTACCCACTCTTTTCTTCCAGATCTTATTCCATCACCCTACTAATCCTTGTCCTCACGCTCTCCCTGGAATTGTGCCCCCCCCCCCCCCC
>JAWQUT010000096.1:1904303-1933065 GCA_033807755.1 Ellobium chinense
AACCCATATTAGGATCCATCTCATTTCCACCAGTGATCATGAAGACTGATTCCTCCTTTCAGAACTACAAAAGTTTCATGGATATTCTACGAAATGACCTCTGACTCATATGAGAGGGTCAAAAAAATGTTTACATCGATGTGCCCCCTTTTTGACCGGCAAGTGAAAGCCTATTAGTTATGATTGGTGACGCACCGCTCCTTAGTGCAGACAGTTTGACAGAGACAATAGTTAACTGCCATTAAAATCCTGCCATGCTGTGAGGTGTCTAATTTATCTGAAAGTGCTCCTCAAGCACATGATAATTCCATATCGTCAGAACATAGGCCAATGAGAGCTTAATAAACCACACAGCAGACAACTCGACAAAGGCTTTGCATATATATTAAAAAAAGCGACTCAGACAGAGGGCGAACAGATAAAGCTCCTGTAACATTTGTGATGCTTGTTGTTTGTTTAGGCTAGTGCGCCCCCCCTCCTCTATTATACGGCCATGGACCGCACGCGGCTCGGGTCCTTCATGATTCGAGAATGTTGCAGTTACGAGTTAGTAGCGGCCGGCCTTGCTGAGATCAGTTGTTTTTTTCCTCTCTTTTAATTACGGCGGCAGTACCGCTAGTGAGACTGTCTAGTGTCAAGGTCAGGTCGACCGTATGGTACGTTGAGTAAACACAGTATTAGCCGTCCCGAAGGTTCGGGTAGGATGCTTCGAGTGAACGCAGTATTAGCCTTCTCGAGGGTTCGAGTGGGGCCGCGATCGGAATGTTTTGATTCTAATTAGTCTGGAAGTTGCTGCTCGTACGTTCTAGACTTAGCATGTTTGTTTGGGCGCATCATATGATGATGACGTCATTTATTCTGGAATTTCTACTGAAATTATTATAAAAGGCACGAGAGTGAGAGAGTTGAGAGAGTTGGCTGTTATGGTCTGCGCATTGTGAATTATTTGAGAGTTGGCTGGTATGGTCTGTGCTTTGTGAATTATTTGCTGGTTACACATTGTTACCAATAAAGAAGTATTCTGTTTCCTGCACAGCGGACTTGGTTTGTGATTTAAAGTAGCAACGTCAGTGGCGTTTCTAAGGAGAAGCTATCATATTCAGTGCCTCTTCACTATACGCCAATACTGATTGACACTTGCTCGCTACATCTGGGGGCTCGTCCGGGATAGGAACTAAAGTGTTTCATCGGATCTCTTCGGATCGGATCGGATTAACTGGAGTATTTCGATCGGATCAACTGGAGTGTTTCAACGGGATTGGAACTGAAGTGTTTCAACTACAGACTGTGCAAGGACATCAGAGTACATCGTCACCTACAAGATGTCGGAATTAATCGCAAGGCTTGGACAAGAAGCGGATGCTATCGGACTCGAGGGCACTGAGAGGAAGGAATACATTAAGGAACGGATGAGGGAAGAGAGAGAGAGAGAAGCGGAACTAGAAAGGGAAAGGCTCCGGATGGAAGCGGAGGAGAAAAAGCTCCGGATGGAAGCGGAGGAGAAAAAGCTCCGGATGGAAGCGGAAGAGAGGAAGCTCCGGATAGAAGCAGAAGAGAGAGATAAAGCGGCCCAACGTCAGCATGAACTGGAAAAACTTCGGATTGAGAAAGAAGCGGCGAATGGGACCTCACAGGAGCCTATGGTAACTAGCCAGGCGGCCTCCAAACGGCCGAAGTTACCTGCCTTCCAGGATCGTAAGGATGATTTGGACAGCTGGCTCCTGCGCTTCGAACGGTTTGCGGAGACGGCCAAATGGCCTAAGGACACATGGACGACCTCTCTCTCTGCCTTGCTGACCGGAAGAGCTTTGGACTGCTTTTGTCGTCTCTCCATGGATGACGCCAAGGATTACGATAAAGTCAAGGAAGCCCTTCAAAAGAGGTACAACTTAACAGAAGACGGCTACCGGCTCATGTTCCGACAGTCCAGGCCCGAAGACGGAGAGAATGTTGGCATGTTCATCACGAGAATTCAAACGTACCTAAACCGGTGGGTGAAGTTATCGAAGACAGAAGAAACCTTCGACGGCTTAAGGGATCTTTTCGTCAAGGAGCAGTTCATGGATGCATGTCCCTCCGATTTGGCTACCCACGTCAGAGAGAAGAAGTTGAAGACCCTAGACGATGTAACCAACACAGCTGAGGCATTCCTGGTGGCGAGGAACAGGCAACTGAAGGACAGTACCAAGCAACAGAGCCAACCAGCAAGGGCGAGGCCTAATGGCAACACAGGGAATACTCCACAGGTGTGCCAGTTTTGCCAGAAGCCGGGGCATAAGGCAGCGGATTGCTACAAGAAGGCAAGTGACAAGGGCAAGGGCGAGATGAAGTGCTACGCCTGCGGGAAGCTAGGCCATACAGCAAAAAGGTGCCCATCCCAGACGGACTTGGGACGGGGCAAGCCCAGCAAGGCTGGGGCGGCCGTAGTGATGGCGGCGGAGAATGTGTCGTCAGTGCAGGACCTGGCGACGGCTGACACCAACATCAACGTGCAAGCGGTGCTGAGGGACGGGAAACTTCAGTTTGAGGTGCCTGTTACGTGCGGAGGATGCAGTGACAGAAGATCCGTGGACGAACTGAAGCTACCCATGATGAAAGGCTTGATCGGGGATCAAGAAGTGGACGTGTTGCGAGACACCGGTTGCGAAGGCGTTGTGGTGCAGCGAAGGTTGGTGAGCGACGGACAGCTCACTGGACAGAAGAGGTTGATCGCAAGGATCGACAATAGTATCTTGGTGGCAGAAGAGGCCATCATTGATGTGAGGACACCTTTCTTCACGGGCAGAGTGACAGCGCTGTGTATCCCAGAGGCCATCTGTGATCTGGTGATTGGGAACGTCGATGGAGCGAGGGACCCTAACGACCCAGACACAACGGTGATGGTGGGAGCAGTGACCACGAGGGCCCAAGAGAAGAAAAGAGGTCAGCCCACATTGCTGAAGGTGCCGAAGGTAGAGCGGCACGCGGGAGTCGACAGGAAGGAATTAGTGCGACTCCAGGAGCAAGACGAAGCCTTGCAGAGGTTGGAGCAGAACACTACTCCAAGGACTGGAGGCAAGAAGTCTGTGCGCTTCAAGAGGCGGCACAGGATTAACGACTACAGAGTCGAGATGGGTGCGAGGGAGAAGACCCTGCACGCTAACTTACTCAAGAGGTACGTCCCGAGAGTAAGAGGTGAATCTGAGCCAACGACAGATCAAGTAGCCGCTGCGATAACAACCACGAAATCGACGGCGGAAGTTGGATCTCAGACGGAAGAAGAGTGTGACGTGACCCCCTGTGGTGCGGGACCAGTCCATATCAACACCAGTCCGCAAGATAGCGATGGAAGCGCTGCGGAAGATGTCAGTCCTTTCACCAACGGACAGTCAAGAACCGATGACGTCATGGTCAACGGAAATCTCGTGACACGGTCTGCTGGTGTGACTGTGGTCGAGGATGGCGCGTCAGAGGGCATCAGTGCTGGAGATACTGAAGATCTCGCTGACCTAGGAAGCTGGGGTCAGAAGGAGAGCTACGAAGACCTGCAGTACGGCACGCAGCTGACCCCGGAGCAACGCAAACAACTGGAAGAAGTTGTATGGGAATACCGACATATATTCACCGATCTTCCTGGATGCTGTCGACTCACTGAGCATCGGGTCGACTTAACGTCGGATGTGCCGGTTCGTCAACGCTCGTATCCGGTGCCATATGCCATGCGTGAGTCGCTGAGAGAAGAACTGCGCACCATGGAGAAACTGGGCATCATTCGGAGGAGTTCGTCGGCATATGCTTCGCCAGTCGTCATTGTCAAGAAGAAAGATGGCTCTAACCGTATCTGTATTGACTACAGGAAGTTGAACAAGATCACGGTCTTTGACCCTCATCCGACAGCCACCCCATCGGATGTGTTCCAGAACCTGGCCGAGGGAAAAGTGTTTTCCCGGATAGACCTCAGCAAGGGATACTGGCAGGTTCGAGTTAGAGAAGAGGACGTCGGAAAGACAGCGTTCGTGACCATGGGTGAACATTACGAGTTCGTCCGGATGCCATTCGGGATGATGAACTCAGGAGCCACCTTGAACAGAGTTGTGAAGCCTCTGATTCAGGGCATGGACAGGGTGACAGCATACGTGGACGATCTACTAGTATTCACGGAGACATTTGACGAACATGTGGAAGTCCTGAAGGAACTGCTCCGACGAATGGACCAGGCTGGACTCACTGCAAGACCATCCAAGTGCCTCCTTGGGACATTCGAGGTAGATTTCATAGGACATTCCATTAGTAAGGGAACAGTTGGTCTTTTGGATGACAATATTTGCAAGATAAGAGATGCTCCCAGACCCAACACTAAGAAAGATGTAAAATCATTCTTGGGGCTAGTTGGATATTATCAGGAGTTTGTACCCAATTTTGCGGCCATCGCAGCGCCGTTGTCGGACCTGCTCAGAAAAGGTCAACCTAATGTTGTTCAGTGGGGTGAAGCTCAAGAAAAGGCATACACATCTTTGAAGAATAGCCTTGTGTCTAGGCCTGTTTTGCGCTTACCTGATTTCTCTAAAGACTTTATATTGTCAACTGATGCTTCAGACCGAGGTCTGGGTGCTGCTCTTATGCAGAAGGATGGTGAAAAATTGTATCCCATAGCCTATGCTAGTCGCAAACTGTCGCCTTGTGAGATGAAATACTCAGTCTCCGAACGTGAGTGTTTAGCTATTGTTTGGGCTGTGAAGAAGTTTGCATTGTACTTGTATGGAAAGGAGTTTGTGCTACAAACTGACCACCACTCATTAGAGTACTTGAACACAGCCAAGTTTGACAGTCCAAAACTGTTAAGATGGAGTTTATTCCTCCAGTCTTACCGATTCAGAATCCAGCACGTGAAAGGTAAAGATAATGTCGGTGCTGATTTTCTGAGTCGTGTGGGTGACTAATTTGCTGCATGAGAGACAGTTGAGTTATAATGACCATACACCGCTGTAGTTGTCATGGAACCATGTTGTATCACTGCAGTTTATTTTTTAGACTTTTGTAATAACAATGGTCCATGGTACATGTCTTTGGGTCCTAGGACCTAAGAATTCTCCAATTGTTTGATCATGGTGTGAAATGTACTATGGTAATGTATTTTAGCCCTTTGATCATACGGGGCTGTATGTGGAAGTGACCCTGCGCAGTGGTCTATTGGTTATGTTCTCACTGTATGGGATTGTATGTCCCAGAAACTTTAAGCAGTGTATTTGTATTTTCATGGTTGTATGTTCTACATTTGCATGATGAATATACTTCATTTGAGTATTTTGCTGTTGGTTAATGTATTGGTTTTGATGTGGAAACTATTAGTTTAATAGTCATTTAGAACGGGCAAATGTCTTGTCAGATATCTGGCCCACAAATGTTCCTTATTATTCTTAGTTGATCCTAGATATGCTCAACTTAAAAGGGGGGTTGTGTAACATTTGTGATGCTTGTTGTTTGTTTAGGCTAGTGCCCCCCCCCCTTCCTTTGTTATACGGCCCTGGACCGCACGCGGCTCCGGTCCTTCATGATTCGAGAATGTTGCAGTTACGAGTTAGTAGCGGCCGACCTTGTTGTGATCAGTTGTTTTTTTTCCTCTCTTTTAATTACGGCGGCAATACCGCTAGTGAGACTGTCTAGTGTCAAGGTCAGGTCGACCGTATGGTACGTTAAGTAAACACAGTATTAGCCGTCCCGAAGGTTCGGGTAGGATGCTTCGAGTGAACGCAGTATTAGCCTTCTCGAGGGTTCGAGTGGGGCCGCGATCGGAATGTTTTGATTCTAATTAGTCTGGAAGTTGCTGCTCGTACGTTCTAGACTAGCATATTTTTTTGGGCGCATCATATGATGATGACGTCATTTATTCTAGAATTTCTACTGAAATTATTATAAAAGGCACGAGAGTGAGAGAGTTGAGAGAGTTGGCTGTTATGGTCTGTGCATTGTGAATTATTTGAGAGTTGGCTGGTATGGTCTGTGCTTTGTGAATTATTTGCTGGTTCCACCTTGTTACCAATAAAAAAGTATTCTGTTTCCTGCACAGCGTCTTGGTTTGTGAATTAAAGTAGCAACGTCAGTGGCGTTTCTAAGGAGAAGCTATCGTATTCAGTGCCTCTTCACTACACGCCAGTACTGATTGACACTTGCTCGCTACAGTTCCTTTTTCTCAAATATTTATCCTCCCTTTTTCTAACGCATTGCGGTCAAAGTCGGGCAGCTGTTCACAGACTTTAACAAAAGACTTCTCTCGATCATAAATGACAAGAGGACATAAATATAGCACCAAGGAAAGTTTTCGCATGTGAATTACTGTCTTCGCGTAACGAGTGCTAGCTTGCCTCTCGCTTTTTGACATCACGTCTCAGACCCGCGCTAATTGGACAACCAGTTATGGCGGCCCGCGCGGTGTGAAAATCCCGACTTTCAAGCTGCAGTTTCTTGGATGGGATTGATTGAAGGAAATGTGCATGGGGTTGAAAATTTATTAAAAAATAATGTGGATTTTTACGCCTGTGAAGCAGATAGGCCTAGCTATCTCTGTTCCTTTAAAGGATGATAGTTAATACTGTACATAATAATATATACATTATTTGGCAGCTGATTAAGCACATGAAACTTCCAACAAATGGATTCATCGTAATCAAATTCCCAGATCTAAGTAACAATAGTCATAATGAACATAACCAGAAATTTTACAAAATCATGCTCTCAGGTTGCAAAGCATAGTTTTCTAGGTGTTAATGAAATCTTTGGAAAAGTTTATAGAAACAGCAACACTGCAGCGAGTATTTTTTATTCTTTCTACAACTCACTAGAACAACAATGAGTAAGTGAGGCAGCACAGCTTATAAAGATTGTATTGTGGCACAAGTAATACTGCGACTAGCAGTTAAACAAACAGGTCAGTTTGAAAATTTAAAACAAATCAGCTCCATTAAAAATAAATGTCATTACAAGAAGATCTATCGATAGTTATGTGATTATAGAGAAGTGTGAAAAACTTTTATTTCTTTGCTACATTGCTGTTGCTCCTGAGCGATACTCTTGATGTCACCAAGATCTTACTTAAGCCACTAAGCGCTACTTGTGATGACATTGCCGACAGTGCCTTAACGCTATCTGTAGAGTTAAAGCAGACAGCACTTTCTTATATATCACTGTCCCTTTAACCTATTACATGCATATCCAACTCTCAAAAAGGGATGGGAAAAAGTTTTTATCACGCTGATAGTTCATAACACCATTCATGAGCACAACATCTACACACAACTGAAACAGACATACAAAGCAAGGATGGATAGATCGACAGAGTATTGCACCATAAAGCTAACATCAAGTATGTATTTCTTAATTTAGAATTATTAAATTGGACAGGTTTGCTTAATACATTCCTCCTGCTCATTAACAAATGAAAAAAAAAAAAATTCATTACCTGTATGGGGACTAAGTTCTTAGAGTCAACACTGTAGATGTATTTGTTGGTGCGCAAGACATGCAAATGACATCGAACATCCATGTCCATAACAAAACCACACTGGCTCTTCTCTCCAGGTATCAGACGCCGCACAACATCTCCTGGCATTAGTGAGCGATCCAGCAGGTGGACCTGAGAAATATAACCAAAGACTGTCTAACTATCTCAAAATCTCTTTTAACTATGATTATATGTTGGATTACTATTATATTGTATATTGTGTGTAAGGAGATTTTTCCACACTGATGGTGCTCTTTGGCATTGTTTCTCAATCTCATTAAACTAATCTCTTCTCAATGAGCAAGAATCGATTCTCTTCATCTTCCCGGTCCTACAAATGGGGTGTCCTCTGACATTTAAAATGTATTCTTTAACAGAATGGAGGGGATTGACAAGGCAAGATGGAACAAAAAAAAAAATGGCCTGAACAAGGTGAGAAGACTAAGAGCTGCCATGGGTCTGATCTACATATCGAGAAACGCCTGCAATCATAACCATCCGTACCTTCTCTAGTGGCCTAGTGATACTTATAGGTCCAGAGTTCCCCGTTTTTATTATATTGCACTTACAAATAAATGAACAAGGTTTTTCTGTTATACCTTTTCCCCTAATGAACCAATTGATTTGAAATCATGCATAGACTCCTAAACAATCTTTTTATCTCGCAAGTTCCTATTCCTATTCGTACCCCGTGAGGCCTGTGAGACCCAGACTTCTCAAATAGAGAAAAACTTGACACCCCCGATCTGTTCCTCGTGAGGCCTTGAGACCCAGACTTCTCGGAGAGGGAAAACCTTGATACCCCGCGATTTGTTTCTCGTGAGGTCTCTGAGACCCAGAGGCTGACGATACTAGCGATATATTTTTTCTTTGCTCTTTTTACTTGCTGAATGCATCGATTACCCGATATATTATAATCGATACTTTCGGACACGGCATCAACACTACATATAAAGCTGTAGGTCTTGCCCAATGATCAGTGTGCTCTCGGTCAGTTGTTTGAAGAGAGTGAGAAGTCCGTACGTCAACGTGCCAACTGAGCTCGCCGAAGAAGCCTGGTGTCCTGTTTTGGTCATTTTGGCCATTTTGGCCTGCCAGTTTCTCATTGTCACAGCAAAAGGTAAGCAAATCTTAATTTCTTAGCCTTTCAACAATGTTGTTGCATGTTGTGTATCGTATATTGCTAATGACTTGAAATTCTCTCGTTTGCTTGTAGAGTTATTCTTCAACTCATTTTAGCACTGAGACTTACAATTACGAGGTCTATTTCAAAAATAAGTTTCCCCTTCTTAAAAAATGTATATGATTAGCGGTAGAGTAATGAAACTTGGCATGCTTGCACATCAACTTCATTGGGATTTCCCGTTAAAGTTTTGTGACACAGTACTGAACGGTTCCAGAATGGCATTGGCTTTCATGTTGTCAGTTACAGCTGAATGGCCAGCACGATGCAGGCTCAAAATATTAAACAATCTTTCTCAAGATATGCTATTCGAGTTATCATAAAATTTTCAATTCTTCTGGGTAAGTCAGCACCAGAAATACACAATGACCTTTTGACTGCACTCGGAGACCATGCTCCTTCTATTCAGACAGTAAGAAAATGGGTTTCTGAAGGGCGTGTTGACATGAAAGATAAAGGTCGGTCTGGGCGACCTGTCACCATGTGGTGTTGCAGGCATCTCGAGTGTCCTAAGATCGCTAGATGATGACAAATGAAAAACATGTGAGGAAATAGCAAATGAAGTATCCTTGTCATCTGCTTCAGCTTATAGAATTCTTACGGACAAACTCAATAAAAAAAAAAATGTTTTCAAAATGGGTCCCACATTTGTTGACACAGGATCAAAAGGACTCTAGGGTCAGCTTCTCGGGAGATTTCATCAACAGATTCCAGAGAGAGCAGAATAGATTTATGGACCGAATCATTACTGGTGATGAAACATGGATTTAATCATGGGATCCAGAGACAAAAAGGCTGTCAGTGGAATGGAGAGACATTGATGCCCCACGTCCACAGAAAGCTCGTCGCAAACAGGGATCCCTGAAGGTCTTGCACGTGATTTTCTTTGACACAAAGGGGGTAATTTTGCGCTGGCCCGTTCCTGTGGGCACTACTATCAATGCCCATTACTATAAAATGGTCATACAAGAAAAACTGAGACCAGCCATCCGAAAAAAGCGACCTGGACTATTGGAGTCTGGAGTTGTGTTTCATCATGACAATGCACCAGTCCACACTGACAGAAAAGTGACAGAACTTTTGAACAGCTACAACTGGAAAACGTTAGATATTCCATGTTATTTACCCGATCTAGCTCCATTTGACTTCCACCTTTACCCAAAGATGAAAGAACGCCTTCGTGGACAACGATTTGAATCAGACGAGGCCATTGTTCTCGCTACGAAACAAACCATAAGTTACCCGGACAAAGTCACTTATATCACCCCTTTTGAAGGCTTGCTGAGAAGAATGCAGAAGAAAAGACAACGGCGGTTGTAATGTTAAATAGACCACATAATAAAGGTATGTTGTGCCAAATATCGTTAATCCTGTTCAAATAGTTTTCACATCATGAATGAGGGAAACTTACATGAGGGACCTCGTCGTACATGAAGTGTTCGCTCATAAAAAAATGTGCTTTCTGGACAGCATGGCAGGATAGGATTTGATTGACAGCTAACTATTGTCTCAGGCAGTGTTTTCTGTGCTTAAAGGTCAACCCCGTTTAAATGACTTAGATGGTAGCGTAATCTAGCACAGCGTCTGAGGTATGATAGTACCTGCCCTTAGGTGTGACGTCAGGAGGCCACAGGCTAGTCACAGCCTTGCAGGCGCAAGGTGGCGGCGATACAGTTTTTGTTCGAAGAAGATGACGATTTCGACCCACAACTGTTGTTTACTTGTTCGAACTACAAAAAAACCCCAAAAAAACAGTGGAATCCCTGTCGATATGATTAGTCTATGTATAGAGGGAGTACCTAGCGCACACGCTAGAACGGCGAACTTGACACGCAGACCAATTTACCCAACTTTACACACCAATTACTCAATGACAGCTCAGCTTATCTGTATCAATTTAGCGTCAGTGAAAAGCTCAATCTATCCCCCTCAATTGCATATAAGTAACATTACATCTCATTGCATAAAGCACCGTAATAGCCCCTGTTAAAGACCAAGGAGTAGGTGTCGCACAGCCTGCCTTGTCGTGGCTTTCTTTTCGCACCCGTACTGTGTTACAAATGGTGGTATTGTGGCATTAGTGAATTGTCACTTGTCAGCCAGTCTTATACTAGGATAAAATGTAAGATATGGTCGCTTCCCTTCGTTAGTGCGATGATCTAGATTTCAAATTATAAATTGGAGACATAGTAAAGCCTTTGACAGTATAACAGATTAAACGGGAAGCATTGTAATAATTGCGTAAGTTTATGCCTGTTGCTGTATACCTTTAGCCTTTAGGATACGTTTGAATTCGACTCACCCNCTCATAAATTATTTCAAATTCATCTTAAGATCCTTAACTTCATTTTTTAAAGGGCAGTTAGATCTAGGCACTTCTTGCACTCCAAGAGTCCTGGAATGCAAAATTAATGCCTGTTTCCCATCCATATACTGAATGGCTGAAAGTATTTTCCATAAATCACAGCTGATTAATTTGTGGAGTTTTAGAATTAAGATAAAATATTGCTGCAGTAAAGCACTCCTATAGACGCATGCTTTCTTTCACTCAATTCCCATCCATCTCTTTCTGTCTGTGTTTCTCTCTTTCTCTTTCTCTATCTCCCCCATGCTATGACAAGAAATCAAAGAAGGGGAGCTGATAGGTTGGCCCACTCTCCCCCACCCCCTCCCCTCACCGGCCACACCCATTACTGTTTGTAGCAGAGAACTGACACTGCACGTAGATGTTGACATGATATGTGAAAATAATGCCTTTCGTTTTCATGCTTGAAACAGGAATTGGGATCATGAGGGGTATGGATTCCACAAAGTAATCATGTAATCATATAAGTCCATACATAAGATGGGCCAGCCTAGCAATTCCCCTTCTTTGGTTTCTTGTCATAAAGAGAGAGAGAGAAAGAGAGAAAGAGAGAAAGAGAGAGAGAGAGAGAGAGAGAGAGAGAAAGAGAGAGAGAAAGAGATGGATGGGAATTGAGTGAAAGAAAGCATGCCTCCATAGGAGTGCTTTACATAGTACGGGTGCGAAAGGAAAGCCACGGCGAGGCAGGCAGTGCGACGCCTACCCCTACGCAATGAGATGTAATGTTACTATTGTTACTGATATGAATTAAGGAGGATGGATTGAACTTTTTACTGATGCTAAATTTATGCAGATAGGCTGTGCTGTCATTGAGTAATTGGTGTGTAAAGTTGGGTAAATTGGTCTGTATGTCAAGTTCGCCAGTCTAGCATATGCGCTAGTTACTCCCCCTATACAAAGTCTAATCATATCGACAGAGATTCCACTGATATGTTGTTGTTGTTTTTTTGGTAGTTCGAACAAATAAACAACAGTTGTGGATCGGACAAAAACTGCATCGCCGCCACTTTGCGCCTGCAAGGCTGTGACTAGCCTGTGAGCCCCTGACGTCACACCTAAGGGCGGGCACTATCATACCCTCAGGGGCTGAGCCCGATGACGCTACCATCGAGGTCATTTAAGCGGGTTGACCTTCAAGTTAAGTTTAAGCACAGCGGCCCCATTTCTGTCAAATCGTCCCACTTATACGGACGTCTCGCTTCGGTGAACTGCCCATCATAAAGCGATTTCTTGAGCTTAATTCAAGTCAAGTCTTACCACATCGATCATCAAGGTAATCCTGAAGAGAGGAGGAAACCTTGAAGGAAGACTGCACCGTCCTACAGACCAAATTAAATCATACGATACCCCTATTATATTATTCCAATAAAACAGTCTTTCAAGTGTCTGTCATAATGATATACTTGTAACGCCTCTGCTGGCCCCAGACAACCCACAGGGTTACATTATCCAAAGTCCGAATTGTTACAACCACTGCGCGCATGGCGGCCATAAGCTTACGTCAGATGCGTTCTTGCCACATGGCCAAGCTGTCTAGCCAGTGCTCTGCAGACGGGTGATAGCATGTTGGTATGAATGTTTTAATTCCNCACTGCGCGCATGGCGGCCATAAGCTTACGTCAGATGCGTTCTCGCCACATGGCCAAGCTGTCTAGCCAGTGCTCTGCAGACGGGTGATAGCATGTTGGTATGAATGTTTTAATTCCTCTGTGAACCAGGGGCGAAGGGTCCATCGTAATCAAATAATCACCGATTTCCAGCCGAAAATGCTGTTGGTCGACCTTGGCCTTCATGGCAAGTTAACAAGAACACCGCCGAATCCTATAATTTATTTGCTCTTTGTCAGGCCTATTCTTACTTTGACCCACTTCAGAACCTGATACCCCTCAAGTTTTCTCTACTCTACTCACCGATTAATAGGAATAAAGAAGAACCTGGACACCCCTACAGCCAAATGTGGAGTGGCCTCACAAAAAAACTCAACGAAAGCAAGGAAATTTCACCGGCTGGTCAAGAAGTGCTGCTAATCAAGGTCTCCGCTTGATTTGTGGTACTTTCACCTATTGCGGTTTAATGAGATGCAGAACAAAACTAACACATTGGTAAAACGAGACACTATTCTATAGCATTTAGTGAAATTCATTATTATCAAGCTTTATTCGACAATAATTAACACTGTTGCTGACAAGTAACATGCCTTCAGTCACAAGTTTATGACCATTTTTATTTTTCGCTAAGTTTAGAAATAAATCCACATTCACAGAAGGCCACATGAACAGCTTCGCCATACACATAACTCCATTCACATCACAAGCCCAGTGCTGGTGTTGCCACGTTGCTATTTAATAGTGCTATGTAGCTGATTCCCAAAATCTTTGGTTGGGAAAAGCGCCGTGGGGTAGATTTATTTTTTTTTTTTATGAAGGGAGGTTTCTGACTTTATGAAACATACAAACAAACTTATTAACTTGGGAAATAACATGAATACAAAACGGCTTGGAAAAGTAATTCAGCTGGCCCCCCTGTTCTTAAAACCGGCAAGGTTTGACGATGGCAATACCCACATAGGTTTACCCATTTGCAAAAAGGTGGGCTCGGCTTCATTGTGTAGACTGTGCCTGTAAATTACATTTTCAATAAAATTAGTTTCTTCTTGTTATAGTTCTGGATATTTGGCTAGAAGTGGAAACGGGGGAGAGGGAGGGGGTCGCTGAGCATAGAGCGGTTTATCCAAAGATGTTAGTCAGTCTACTACCCAAGCAACCAAAGGTCATTCTTTTTAAAGCTTGACAGATTGTCACTCCCCTACGGTTTGGATGGGCTCTTCCTGCAAGGTCGTGTTCCCAGTCTTTAGTTTATTAGCGTAGGCCTGCTAGTCTAGCCTAACTGGACCTAAATTCTACACTTTTGGAGCCATTACACCTTGGTGAGTGATAATATAATACATGTATGTTTGTGCTATCCTGGCCGTGTAACTAATCTGTACTGTTTTGTGCCTTTTCAACCCACCCGTTTCTAGTCTAACTTTTGTTATAGCTTTTCAGGAATTGTGATGATGCCTACGGATTTTTTAAGTCTATACTCTGTGCTACAGTATCATACTGTGAACATCAAATGTGACTCAAGGAACGGGTATTATAGCACTTTCGACTAATACCGCATGCGTAACTATAAGTAACAGTCATGTTCAACTATGATTACCCTGTTGAGAAAGTCAGCCTTCGCCCCTGCTGTGAACAGTAGAATATGCCAAACGAAATCATGCTGAGGCAATAAAAGTGCAGAATACTTTTTCTGGCTTACACTATCAAACTTTACATTTGAATTTGGAATACCAGAATCTTAATTAAAAGCTGAATAATACATTATCAGGTAGAGGTGTCTGCGGCTGCTGGAACATAAGTGACGACAGCATTTTTGCCACAGGCTTTTGCTGATCGGGGAAGGGGAATAATTATGGACGCAAGGGCCAAAACCGTAACTCTAGTTCTCCTTATAGCGTCATATTACATACGCGCACGGTAACAGAACGATGCTCTTTCTTCGCAAAACTGACTCGGTGGGCACCATAGATAACTTCTAGAGAGAAAAAGTATTGAAAAACGGAAAATTATTTTTGACGTGCGTCCTACTTTAAACAATTGTCATCCAATGAGTGAATCTCACCCACTGGCTGTTAATCTGTTATGATTGGTTGTGCAAGGGTATCTCTGATTACACGGATTAGTGAAGCAACAAAAGGTGGCTGACTGACAGATGGGTGGGCCAGACTGGCTCTGATCCTTGTGCAGGTGTGAGACAAAAGACGTCTAACTGATACTGATAGGCAGGCTTGGGTGGCTCCCGTGACAGCGATTTGCCCCAAGTGTTTGTTTAGTGGCATTAATCACTTCATGGGTGATGAAATGAGATTTCTGATGATTGCATAAATGCAACAATACTTTGCATGTTTCAATTGTTTGCAAACAAAACATGCATTGTGATTGTGCATGTAGATACAGTAATTTAAATGAATCCTATTAAAACTTGTGTGATTGTTAGGATTTTCTGCTTCCAAATCGTCTTGCTTTAAACAGAATGTGGTCCCACTTACATCTAAACATTATACAGTGGGGCATGGATAATATTATGTAAACTTTGGAACCAACTTATGAACAGAAGTATGCATTAACCATCCCCAGACCTTAAGAGAGGAAAAAATGGAACCAAAAACATTGTACAGTATTTACGCCTAAAAAGTGTCTTTATTAAAACTTGGTATTGAAAAGATGAAAACTCTTGGAAATTGTGTCTTTTCTAATATTTTATTCGCATTTTCAGCTGGACATGCAGAAGTAGGATGCCCTATCCAAGGGAGATAATACAGAATTTTTATTGCAGTGGAACCCACTTAATTAAAAAGTCACCATTTTTTGGTAGTAAAATATGTTTATGAATTACTTTTACAACTTGTTCTTTTAACGTGTACTCAGCCTGTAAGAAAACTAGCGGGGTTATTTCCGACATTTTGCGACGTAAAGGAAATGTCACGCCAGCAACGGGAGTCAGCAGCACTTTCGATTCGACAACTATGGCAACACCAGTCCAGTCATATCAGCGCGTGCCCCTGCGTTAAAATGACAAAAAGGATATGTGGGAGAAGAATGTTGGACTGCCAGTCAAGGAAGGATAAGCAAGCATTCTGTCATAGTTTAGCTCTGTATTGTGAGCCAAGTGCTACTTTTACCCTAGTAATAGACTAGATCTAGATACAGCATAAATATAAATCTTCTGCAATCAATTAACTAGATGCATATTTACATGCCACATGAATTCTGTGTACTAAAACAGATGCCTCCGCATGCGGAACGGCACTCCCAGCCACTCTTCAGCAAAACAAGTAACTATGAAAAAAATGCATTACACATACATATAAATAAATATTATATATTATAACTGATAGACTAGTGGATTGGGAAATGGAATTCAGACTCAGGTGGAAACTGATCACTGCATGACTACTACTAGCCTAACCTACACCTACTTCACCACCAGATCTTGATCTACTGCTGGGCCTGTTTGTGATTGTGTTCTGTTGTTTTGTTGGTACTGATATCATCGTTCTCAAATTATATTGGCCTTCTTTTACGACAGCACTGATTCAATGACTTGTCTAAAACTAAATGATCCGTATCATTACCATAGCAGTGGTACCTATCATGTGGTGCTGTGGTGACACATTTTGTGGAAACTTTGTGTAATCTCCCAAAACAGCACCGCTTTAGTACTTTGATGTTGATAGTGATTCATTTGATACAGTTCAATGATGGGGAGGAATTCCAAATGAGACTCATACTTTATGCTCCTGTCTCAATGACAATTAGAGAGAGGGACTTGCCTTGCCTGATGCTCCCGTCCCTATTGTCATAGACTATTTAGGGTTAGGGATAAGAAAAAAGGGGTTTCTGATCCAAATTCCATATCATTTCTATTCTCTCTCCTTTTCCAGTGATCTCCGATTCACCTTCAAACCCTAGCTCCAGTGATTTTCAATGATCCACCTGTGCACCCAGTCATCTCAGCATTTGGCTTCATAATCCTCTGTGTTTTACAAAGACGAATTGAATTGTGGAAAGTTGCTAAAACTTTGCAGTTACGTACATCTCACCAGCTGGATCATTAAAAGTATTTGTTGTTATGCACAAATATCTACAAATTTTTAAATTTTCTTCAGGTGTCAGTGCACATACTGCATATCCATGGAGACAGTAGACAAACGTGTCAGATGTCAAGAATTCAGTGGTAGTGCTGGAAAAAATGGACCTTTATGAAGAAATATATTATATACTGTATATATCATATGTATATATATATAGAGGCCTATATATCTTACAGAGGGATCTTACCCGATTGAGACTACAGGACTTCATTCATGAATAAGTAGGAGGCAGGAAATTCACAACATCCACACCAAAAAAAAACTGTTTTCAGGAAATTATTGTTTTTATTAATAAAGACACTAGGCTGTTATTGTAATAATGCAGAACCACATGAAACCAAGACGAAAAGTTTTTTTTTAAAAATTAGATATAATAAATACATATAATGAAGCGATCTAAATGTAGGTTCGCAGATTCTGTTTTGGCTATTTCTAGAAATGTAATGAAATGACAAAATTTCTTGGCAAATGATGTGACTACTTATAACAGCAATCGAAACATTGATTCAAGATAACTGGAATATAATGAAATTATCAATGGAAAATGCACACATGCCAACAATGGAAAGATTGCTTCATTGTCCACTTTTGACTTCAGCAGAACAGTAATGAATGATATTTCATACATGGCTTTAACTGTAATGAAGATCCTCTGATTCTACATGTACATAGAGCTAGTGCAGATGGTCACTGATAAAGCTGAAATACACATTAGATTAAACAGTGTTATGACATTATCTTGATCATAAAATTTTTCCTTCTCTTTGCAGAACATATAGTCGCATCATCTACTTTGTGTGCTGGATTTTTTTGGAAGAGTTGGCAGGAAAAGCGAATCTTTATTCCTTCCTGTGCAATGAATGCAGTAAGGAAGGCATTTTCCTCCCAGGAGTACTGTGGATTCAAATACCTGCAGCTGGTATGTACTGGAATCTATTTTGTCCCCAGGGGTCTGAGAGACCCAGAGCACCTGTTTTTGTGCCCCAAAAAATAGAAAACATTAATATTTTTGCCCAAATTTTGACTAATCTCCTAAAATATTATGACATAACATGTGCAGGGATGCCACTCACTTTTCGTAAAATTCTCTGAGACTTTTGCGGCTTCGCGGAAAATCATGTGGACTTGGTGTCTCTAATCTGAAACTTCTACTTTCAAAGAGCCAAATTATGTCTGATCCCTAAATAAACCTATGTCAGACAATAAAGAAATAAAGCTGTCTCTTTAAAAAATGAAGGCACATACGTATTATACAGTGGAGAAATCGAAAGCAGAATTGCCAACCCCTAATTATCATGGATCATGCAGCTGATAAGGCTGTTTGAATAAAACTCATCACATAGTTTGATTCTTCTAATTAGTCATTCAAACATGTTCTTCGTCAGTATCAGACACTGAAGGCTAAGACAGGCGGTTTCATAATCTTCTTTCTCGAAGTGATTGGGTTGTAACTTGATAAGTGAGAGCTTCATTTGGAAATCCCCAAGATACTACTAGGATGTCCCTACAGATTTAGCTGCTTAGATCTCTTGCTTTTCAATTAATATAATGATTCAGACTATTTCCGCAAATCAACGTAGATCTACGTGTTCTGCGAAGTAGACCGGCCCACACACCCGACCCAGGAAGACGAGCAAGAGCGACGGGCTATTAGCAGGGCTTCCACTTCCGAGGAACGAAATTTCCTTACTTTTATCCCTATTTTTGTAAAGAATCCTTCTTGGCTTTTTAAAATTCCCTTTCTGTTCCTTATCGCCAATTTACATTAATCACACCTCCAATTTTCCAGCCTCTTCCTATTCGACAGGGAAAGAAATTGGTTTTCCTGTCAGGGTTAAATGCAGCTCTGTGTAAAGTTTGCATATAAATGGGTGCACTGAGGATACAAATTAGGGTGGTGGAAACAGGTACCACCAGGATACTAATTGCTAGGTGATTATAACTTGCGGTGCCGGGTCTCCTATATATTAACCTATTTTGGTATTAACAAGGTATTAACAATATGCCTGAAACTGAAACATTGTTATCATTTATACCAAGTACCAAACTTAATTTTAGTTAATGTTAGAGGCCTTTTGAAAACGTCACATTAAAAAAACAACATTTAAATCTGGCACTAAAACTCCAATACAGCACCCCCACTCTACCCAGTTTGTAATTCTGTTCTCGTGCCAGTTGGTAGCAGTGACTGGAATCCTCATACAAAGCTTGCCAAGATTTTTTTTTTTCCTCGCACAAATTGAGTATAACTGGTAACAATATCTAATTTGCAGTTTAAATAGTGGGGTCTAGACTATAAAACGAGAGAGAAACAAGATTCTTTATAATTACTGTATATTTTAAATTATTTGAGAAAATTTACTTGCGGCCAAAAATTCCTTTTTTTTCGGAGTAAAATCCTTTCCTTTTAAATTTCCTTTTCACAGCAAAATTTCCTTAAAATGAGGAAATGTCCTTAAACGTGGAAGCCCTGGCTATTAGCCAGTTCTAGTGCTGCCGAAGTTAGGCCTACAAGGCAATCTGCGCAAAAGAATACGTGCATTGGAAAGCGTAACGCCGAATTTGTGTGCCTCGTGTGGTTTCCATGCTGCAAACTGCAAATGAGTTTTCAAAACCAAAATAATCGCTTCCACGACAGTTCGGAATTTACGAAACGCGTTTACTGAGGCCGGAAGTGACCTTTCTTTGATTTTACTCTGTCTAGCCATACGCCGGCCGTACGGAAACGCCTATGTCTATTATGAATGCTGATCTATCCACACGGCGGCCGTACCGACATGTCCTGTAAAAGTTCGGATCTCGGGAATTTACTTCCTCCGAGAGTCGCCATGGGTTCTCGGAAGGATCTCGGATGGCATTCTCGGAGCCGCCGATGTTCTCGGATTTCCGAGAATTCTTGGAAGAGTGGCATCCCTGCATGTGATCAAATCATTTTTTCTCAATGGCCAGTGAATGACTAACCAAAGACCACATTTTTTTAACACCCGATTTTGCCTCGTGAGGCCTGTGAGACCCAGACTCCAGATATAGGATTTTATTTACCCAGCCGATTTTGCGCCCGTGAGGCCTGTGAGACCCAGACTTCTCAGAGAGAGAAAACCTCGACACCCCCCGATTTGTTTCTCGTGAGGCCTCTCAGACCCAGAGGCTGATGATACTAGCGATGTGCAAGTACACATTTCCTTCCTATATATTTCCTTTGATCTTTTTACTTACTGAATGTATTGATTACCCGATATATTATGATCGATACTTTCAGACATGGCATCAACACTACATATAAAGCTGTATGTCTTGCCCAGTGGTCAGTGTGCCCCCGGTCAATCATTTTAAAGTAGGACATGCACATCAAAAATAATTTTCCATTTTTCAATACTTTTTCTCTCTAAAAATTATTTATGGTGCCCACCGAGTCGATTTTGCGAAGAAAGAGCATCGTTCTGTTACCGTGCACGTATGTAATATGACGCAATAAGGAGAGCTAGAGTTACTGGGTTTGGCCCTTGCGTCCAGAATTATTTCCCTTCCCCGATCAGTAGAAGCCTGTGGCAAAAAAGCTGGCGTCATTTAGGTTCCAGCAGCTACATACACCTCTACCTGACAATGTATTATTCAGCTTTTAATAAAGGTTCTGGTATTCCAAATTCAAATGTAAAGTTTGATAGTATAAGCCAGAAAAAATATTCTGCACTTTTATTATTGCCTCAGCATGATTTTGGTTGGCATATCTACTGTTCACAGAGGAATTAAAACATTCATACCAGCATGCTATCAGTCTATCACCCGTCCGCAGAGCACTGGTTAGACAGCTTGGCCACGTGGCAAGAACGTATCTGACGTAAGCTTATGGCCGCCACCAGCGCAGTGGTTGTAACAATTCGGACTTTGGATAATGTAACCCTGTGGGTTGTCTGGGGCCAGCAGAGGCGTTATATCATTATGACAGACACTTTGAAAGACTGTTTCATTGGAATAATATAATAGGGGTATCGTATGATTTAATATGGTCTGTAGGACAGTGCAGTCTTCCTGTAAGAGAGTGAGCAGTCCGTCCACGCTAATTGAGTTCGCTGAAGAAGCCTGGTGTCCTGTTGAGAGTTAATGAGACTAACATTGTCTAACTGAAAGTGATTAGTTATGTAGGAGCAGTAGACATGCCATGAAATCCCTTTGTCGATATTTCTAACATTACATTATTACAATCTGTCAAGTTCAATGCTGATCAAAGGAAAAGGTAGATATTATATTAATTTATCAAATTCCCAGTAAGGCTGATCTCCTACAAGACGTCTACTTCTAAACTAGACAAAAGTTTGGGGAGAGGGTATAAGTGGGTTGAGCGGGGAGGGGGGAAGAAAGGAGAAGTTTTGCAAACTGAGTGGCATTGTTGAACTGTCACTTGTCAACCAGGCATAGATCTAGGTCTATTTATTTTAAAGGATAAAATGTATATTGTCACATTGCAACACTTCACTTTGTCCGAGTGTGAGCAGTCGGGAAGTGTGTTTGGATCACGGGTGAACATTAGGCTCGAACGTAGAAGTTAGGGACTGATTCAGGCAATAGGTATTTAAGAATTAAATTGCTGTGAAGTTAGCGTCCCTGTGGTGTAGTGGTAACACATTCAGACTTGCAAGCTGAGAGACTCTAGTTCGATCCCCGGCAGGAACATAAATTTTCTAGAGTAGGTTTTTTCGACCCCTCTTCTCAAAATTAATCATTTACAGTAATTTGGTAAAATCCCTGGTGACACACTTCTTTAACATAATATCTGAAAAATTATCAGACTAAGCTCACCTTCCTCTCCCTTAAACATAAGAGAAAGAATACTAGCCTACATGCATTTCCACCGGGTTACAAATGTGATGATAAAGATTTAAAATTATGAAAATCGAAGGAATAGTATAACCATTAACAGTAAGACAGAATATACAGAAAGCATTGTAATTATTGTGTGGATTTATATCTGTTGCATATTTCTGTAGGAAACCTTTGGACTCAACTCATTCGAGTTCGCCAAATTTTGAAGTTTGTAAAACACCAGTATGGACTATATAAATCCAAGTCTGAAAGGGTCGTTGGGNGACTTACTTTTATCAAGGAATTCAGGTTTGATTATACTATCCACTTCATAGATTTTAGTAACTGGAAGCATAGGTTACCCCCGCCCCCTCATCCCCATAAATGATTTCAAATTCATCTTAAGATCTTTTATTTCATTTACAAAAAAAAAAATGCATTAGATGTAACTGTAAGCACTTCATGCACTTGAAAAGTTCTGGGATGCAAAATTATTCCTTGTTTCCCATCCATACACTGAATGACTGAAAGTATTTTACATAAATCACAGCTGATTTATGTGAGAAGTATTTAAATTAAGATAAAGTGTTACTACAGTAAAGCACTCCCACGGAATCCTTTCTTTCACTCAGTTCTCATCCATCTGTATTTTTTTTTCTCTCTCTCTCTCATGCTATGACAACAAATCAAAGAAGGTGACTTGCTGGCTTGCCCCCCACCCTCAACTATCCCCACTCAATTACTCCACCCCACTGGCAGGACCCTTCACTATTCATAACAGTATAGCATGTAGGTGTTGACATGTTGTGTGAAAATAGCGCCATTCGTTTTCTTATGCTTGCAACATGGACTGAGATCATGAGGAGGAAGGAGAGGGGTATGGATTCCATAAAGTAATAATGTAACCATACAAGTCTATAATAACAGAGCAGACTAGACTATCTCAAGAAAAGATACAGATCAAAGCAACACACACACAACAAATGATACACACAATTCTTCGTGTCTTCCACTCCAAACCAATGATGATAAACAAAGCAAGCCAGGCATGGCTGTAACCCTGTGACGTCACTGTGAGAGAGGGAGAGTGGAAAACAAGGGAGATGCAGCCACAGCCGTTTAAGGAATGGGCACGAGATTTGACTCATGAAAAAGGAATTAGCATGCTTGTCATCTTCTTAGGGTGGCCTGTGGCTATTGTGATAAGTAACTGAATAAGTCAGCCGTTCAGTTCCCGACTTCGCGAAGAATAGGAATGACGTGGTGCTAGCGTGTCGTACGAGGCGACTAAATGGCGAAAAAACAGGTAGTGACTCCCGACACAGAGTCACCTGGTCCTCCAGGTTGGGGGTTGGGTCACGGGGCTAACAACCCCTCCCTTAAAACAAAACACTGTTACAGAAACACATACAAATGAAAACCTGAATCTCTGCGTGGCTGATTGTGGAATTTCTCCAAATGGAGAGCTCATGATGCGTGACAGTCAAATCCGAAAGGAAGCTGTTAGGCGGGCGCCTCCACCATCATCCAAGTCTCTCCGGATTGGATCGTGGAACGTTAGGACCTTGTATGAGACTGGAAAAACTGCACAGGTTCTTCAAGAGATGCACAGGTACCATCTAAACATACTTGGAATCAGTGAGACCCACTTGAACCAGTCTGGACAAAAACGAATGAAAGAAGGAGAACTTTTTATCTATTCTGGAAGTGACAGAGATGGACCTCATAGAGAAGGAGTAGGAATGTTCATAAACAAGGCAACACAGAAAACATTCAGAGGCTGGGAAGCACATGGTCCAAGAATCATCATGGCCTCATTCGGAACAAAGAAAGAAGTCAAGCAAAAGGAAGGTAAGAAGGTCATAAACATGAACATCATACAAGTATACGCCCCAACCAACGATGCTGAAGAGGAGGACAAAGACAACTTCTACAACCGCCTTCAGAGTGTGATAGACAAGCTTCCAAGTAAGGACATCAACATTGTCATGAGAGACATGAATGCCAAGGTAGGCTCGGATAACAGTCACTATGAGGAAATCATGGGCAGACAAGGACTAGGAGAGGGAAAGGTTTCAGAACTTCTGTGCATTCAACAGCCTAGTCACCGGAGGAACAATCTTCCCACACAAGAGGATCCACAAAGCAACTTGGGTCTCCCCAGATGGAAGGACGGTGAACCAGATAGACCATTTCTGCATTTCTCGAAAGTTTAGACGCTCACTGGAAGATGTCAGAGCTCTGCGAGGAGCAGATGTCGGGTCGGACCACGATCTGATCCTCAGAAAGATGACGCTGAAACTGAGAAGGTATGCACAAGCCACAACCGGAAGTCGCCAAAAGTACCAAGTCAGTATTCTGAAGGACCCTGTTAAGAAGAAAGAATTCAAACTGGAAATGAAGAACAGATTTCAAGCCCTCCAAGATCTGGAAAAATGTCAGGTAAATGACCACTGGGACAAGATAAAGGAGGCAGTAAATGCAACCTGCCAAAGTACCCTTGGACCAAAGGACAACACCAGGAAGGAATGGATCTCACAGGACTCCCTACACAAGATCAAGAGAAGAAGAGAGCTGAAAGCGAAAGTCAACGACTGCCGTACCAGAACTGAGAAACTCACTGCACAAGATGAGTACTCCAGAACGAACCAGGAGGTAAAGAACTCCATCAAGAAGGACAAGAATACCTACCTGGATGGCCTGGCAGAGAAAGCAGAGAAGGCAGCAGCAGAGAATTGTTTACCAGACAACCAAAACTCTTTCAGGGAAATTTAGCAAGCCCACCCTACCAGTGAAGGACAAGGAAGGAAACACCATCTTTGACTCAGCAGGACAACTCAACCGATGGCGGGAACACTTTGACAAACTCCTGAACAGACCACCGCCAGACAATCAGCCAGAAATTCTTCCAGCCAGAAAGGATCTCCCAATAAATAAAGAACCACCCACGAGAGAGGAAATAGCGGCAGCTATAAAATCCCTGAAGTCACACAAGGCTGCAGGTCCCGACCATATACCACCGGAAGCCCGTAAAGCGGATATGGAGACATCAGTGGAAATGCTGAACGCCATATTTGAAAAGGTTTGGCAGGAAGAGGAAATACCCATGGAATGGAAGGAAGGACACCTGATCAAGATACCAAAGAAGGGGGACCTCAGCAACTGTAACAACTACCGAGGCATATCACTCCTGTCCATACCAGGGAAGATCTTTAACAGAATACTCTTGGAGAGAATCAAACTGGCAGCAGACGACAAGTTCAGAGGAAACCAAGCAGGATTTCGCAAGAACCGATCATGTGTTGACCAGATAGCTACTGTGCGCATCATTGTTGAACAGTCTCTGGAATGGAAATCACCCCTTTTAGTCAACTTCATCGACTTTGAAAAGGCATTCGAAAGCGTTGACAGGGAAACTCTGTGGAAACTCATGAGACACTACGGAATACCTGACAAACTCGTCAAGCTTGTGAAGGCCATCTGTGATGGAACAAGCTGCCAAGTCTTTCATGAAGGACAGCTCTCAGAACCATTCCAGGTTACAAACAGGAGTGCGACAAGGATGCCTGCTCTCACCTTTCCTCTTCATCTTGGCAACTGACTGGGTCATGAAGGAAGCCACAAAAGGCACACGAAATGGAATACAGTGGACACCTTGGCAACAACTGGACGACTTGGACTTCGCAGATGATTTTGCACTGCTGTCACACACACACACTCTCAGATGCAAGAAAAGACCAAGGAACTCAACAGTCTATCAAAGAGCGTCGGCTTACCTATACATCCTGGGAAATCTAAAGTGTTAAAACTAGGCACAGTCTCAAGCTCTGCTCTCACGGTAGAAAACACATCCATAGAAGAAGTTGACTCATTCACCTACCTGGGAAGTATCATTGACAAAAAAGGTGGTACGGAAGCCGATGTAAAAGCAAGGACTGCCAAAGCAAGGAATGCATTTAATCAACTATCAAAGGTCTGGAAGGCAAGCAACATCTCACTGCGTACCAAGATCCGGCTTTTCAATTCAAATGTCAAATCAGTGCTCCTCTATCTATGGCTGTGAAACCTGGAAGACAACAAGGACAGTAATGAACAAAGTCCAGACATTCATCAACAGATGCTTGAGGAGTATTCTAAAAACGAAGTGGCAAGACAAGATACGAAACGAAGAGCTATGGGCAAGAACAGGACAAAAGGAAATAGAGGTAGAAATTGGACTCTGTAAATGGCGCTGGATTGGACACACCCTCAGAAAACCTAGTGGAAACATCACCAGGCAATCACTGCAATGGAACCCACAAGGAACACGAGGCTAGTATCTGATCTAGATCTAGAATCTAGGTTCTTGTTCCTGGGTCAGCCGTTCTCTCAGTTCACTTTCTGTTTTCTTAATTGAATTCCTTCCTTATAGTCTAGCTACTAGTCTCTAGTCTAGAATATAATCTTAACTGATCTGCATTCAAGAAGTTTGTGTGATAGGACAGTTTGATGTATAAGTATAAGACTGCGCGGCTATCTCCTGGGACAGGACCGCTCTAACATTAACGCAGTTCATTTAGTTATTAGTTTAGCCACAAGAGTGGTCCTATTCCATGATCATACCGACTGCGCATCCAGTTTTAAGTTATCCTATACTAACCTTATCCTCTGATAGAACAGTTTCCTTGCCACTTGGGTGCCATGCAACTCTGACTGTTCCCTTATGGAGCCTGTCCTCGGGAAGCTCAGCTTCATCCTCTTCACTGCTGCTTAAAAATTCTGAATTTTCTAAGACTAGACCGAAAATATAGCCTTTCCCCGGCTTGTGAACGTAGACTTCATCCTCTTCAAAGAGGCTGCAGGCAGCCATGATGGTCGATGGATTCGGTCAGTGTTAGGAGTTAGGGGGGATGTGTTGCCAGGTTTTGAATTGAAAAACCACCAATATTATGTGACAAAATAGCCAAAAAAATAGCCAAATCAAAGCCAGAAAAAAAGGCAAAAAAAGCTAGCCACTTGACGTCATACAAGTGGCCATTCATCCTCTACAGGTGTGGGGATCAAAACCTGTCTTTCAGCATGTGTAGGAATTTAAGAGCGTAGACAAGTGAAAGGATGATGAACATCAAGCGTCTTTTCACTGTAATAATAGGCTTATATTATTATATGCAATGAAGTATCCAAGGAAGAAGGCAGATTAAGGACAAAAAAAAAAGACGAAGGCCCCAAAGCCTTACTATTTTTTCTCATAATGGCAAAGAAGAATTTGCTATATAACTTTACAAAAAGTAAATAGCCTTCAAGAATATGGAAAGGACGGAACGCACCAGCCTGAGCACAGCTGGGAGAAACTGAGAAAGCTAGTTGATAAATAAATTCATGCCATGAAACTAAGTAATTTCTGGCCATATGAAGAGACATCAGACATTGAAAAAGGTCATACTGGCTAGCAGGAACAGTGGTTAGAAAAAAAAATAACAGAGGACATATTATGGAAACAATTACGGTGATCTGTTAAAGTGAAACAAGTTATGGCGGGGAGAAGAACATTAACAACTGACAGAGCATGGTCTGAAAACGTTCGGAATAGCTTCTCCAATAGATAGATGCCACAGTGATGAAGAGGATGTGATTTCTAGTAAGGGGTTGGGTTGTCAGTATAGGCATCATGCACCGGGCCCTGGGCATAGTGTCACCATATTTATTACTATTACTAAAGCTCTGTAATCTACTATGGAAAGATAGTGGACCCCTAATGAAACTGGACAACACCTGTCAGCCAAACATGTCTCTGGTTTTGCGAACAACATGCCAACGAATTCCCTCTTTGTTGTTTATTTATATACTTTATACACTACAAGCAAAATAATTAGTTTTATTAATGCTCAAGTTCGTTATTTATTAAATTTGCCCCCTAGCTAGAAAATAGCTAAATAATAGCGCCACGAGTAATTTTTTCCCGCCAGAATCATAAAAAGTAACAACGTTTGGCTACAAATTAGCCAATCTGGTATCTTGGGCATAGCGATGTTGCCAGGTATAAATTTAATATAAAAACCGCCATCAGAGGATGAAAGAAAAATAGCTCAAAACTAGCCAACCCAAATGTTAAAAATTGCCAAAATTAAATTACTCTATTCAATTGATTGAGTAGTCTGTAACTTTTTAAGGTCGTGGAAAGAAGAACAGCGTTTTTAGCACGTACAGGAATGAAAGTGTGAACATGGTAGCGAATAGATAAACTAAATTAATTCTGCCTGTTCACTATAATAAATACACCATTGTCCTATTTAATTGAAATAAACTACAATTTTCAGTTTTTCGTGTAAAGTCATTCTTTTATGCAGGAAAATGGTATTTTGCATTTTTCTGTTCCTTTTTTTTTTTTTTTTGCAAGGGGATTTTTGTTTTCAGAATTTTCAGATTCATTAGCAGATGATGCAGTAACTGCCCATTATTGCATTATTTGTGATTGCCTCATGAAATTCTTAATTTCATTGTTTAGACAGCTGCATTTAGTAGTTCAGTGCTTTGACGACTTGTCATTTGTTCGTTCCTTAAGGTGGATGTTACACCCAGAAAGCACGGAAGTTTCCTGACTTTAACACGAGAACCCAAAAAAGACATACTATAGCCGGTCTAGCAATGCACGGTTTTGTAATTTTGTTTTTTTTTTAAAATACCATCGGTTTGCTTTGGTCAATCTTAGGGCAAATTTTGCATGTCTTTCTCTTTCATTTTGCCTTAACAAGAAACATTTTTTGACTCTGATGGAGTTTGATATTTATAAAACAAAATATTCTTCATAAAATTAAATAAAAAACTCGAAGGCAACGAAATGATTAACACTATATTATTTACAGCTTCGAGAAGTGTAACGTGCGGACCGAAGCTTTCGTAGACGTAAACATGCTTGTTGTGGATAAATGCAATGCATATTTCAAGTGAGATGCTAAACTGCATAGGTTATTTAACAAATGAATGACTCCGATGACTGATCGACCGAAGATAACATTTCTGATCATGGGCGGGTCCAAGACATGAAGACTCTGTTTTTGATGTTTCTGTTCATATTTATGATAAGATACGTTTATTCATAACCACAAGGGAAATGTGTCTTTGTTACAGTGATTACAATGGATGTTTTACAGAAAATACATAAAGCAAAATACTCATGCGTGCAGATACTCCTATGTAGGCCTATACCTGGACTTGGACACACTGTTTTTTCCTCTCTCTCTCTCTCTCTCTCTCTCATTT
>JAWQUT010000096.1:1934295-1957969 GCA_033807755.1 Ellobium chinense
CCCCGGTTGTTCCTTTACGATATGAGAGTTGCTGTACATGAGATTGCGGTACCAGCGTCTGCTCTTTCCCTGTTTGATGATTTCCCCCGACTGTGTCCCTATCTTTGATCACCATTTCTTTCCTTCCAGTGGCGATTTTGCCCCGGTCGGCTCCAATCTGGCCATGACTTCTATTCCCTGGTAAATTGTCCCCGTGAGAGTAGTTGTCTCCGGTCTTGACCGAGGTCAACCATGAAGTAACGCTGGTCCATGCGCGGTGCTGTGTAGATTAGCATGGGTTCCAGAGCTTGTCGAAATTAAGCCCCTCCCTCATTGTTTTTTTACGCACTATGGTTTTGTTGTCTAAACTTTTCAAAATACAGTATGATATAAACCTGAAGTCAGCTAATTAGACAGTTTGCCATGTTCTCTCTTAAAATGTTTTCTTTCTTTTCTCAAAATACATGATCTTTTATGTGTAAGGAGTGGCCGGCTGGTGGTAGAGCAAGGTGGTGGGTAACTCACTGGTGCCCATCAAAGTTAGAGAGGCCTAGTTGGTGGTGGTCGCCAGAGCCCCGACAAGAAACCTCATTTTCTGACACCAAATTTTGTCTGGGGGCCCTGGTGGTCGTTTTAGTGGGCGATGACACTACTGGACACGTGGGTAAGTGTGAGGGTAGATAAGGAGACGAGTTACGAGGACAACAACGATGATGATGATAGGAATGAAGCTCTTGCATTGATGATCTCGTGAGATTTATTAATCATCCATAGGTATTGAAGGTACATGTATTATTGGTATCCAATACAAGAAAACAATGACTGCAGACTTGAAACTAAGTTCTGACTGGCGAGATGATTCTAGGAGAAACAGTTCGGAGGCGAAAAAGAAAATGGTGGGATAAAAATCTAAATGAAATCAGGGGTGAGGAAAAGAAACAACTAAACATGTCCGAGAGAGAGAGAGAGAGAGAGAGAGAGAGAGAGAGAGAGAGAGAGAGAGAGAGAGAAAGAGGTGAGGAAATAAAAACAACTAAACGCGTCCGAGAGAGAGAGCAAGTAAGCGAGAGAGAACGCCCTCACTTTTGCCTATTGCTTATTAACCCCTCTCCTTCTCTCTCTCTCTCTCTCTCTCTCTCCCTCTTTCTCCGCCCCAAAGCGCAGTGATCCATTTTATTTATCTTTGATCGTGAAGGCCGATTCTTTCTTTCCAAACCACAAAAGATTTCACAAGTATTCTTCAAAATATTCCCGTGTCATCTCTGACCACCATAAGGGTGTCAGAGTGATTCTGGCGTCGCTCTGCCAACTTTCTGACCGCAGAAAACATTACCTTAGACAATAGTTAACTGTTTACTGTCAATCAAATCTTATCTTGCTGTGCGGCGTCTTACTTAATGATCTAACATGTTCCTCGTGCAAATGATAATTTTGCATTGTAAGAATCGTGGGCCAATGAGAGCGCACTAAGCAATTAAGGCACCCCCCCTCCCCCAAACAACAACAAAAAAAAGGCACAGACAACTATACATAGGCTGTGCATACATTAATAAAGCGACTCAAACGGTGATTAGATAGATGCTCTTTTTATCAGGTATTCATCCTGCCTCTTCGAAGATTACAGTGTTTGCGATCAAAGTCGGACACTTATTAACAGTCATCACAAAAGACTTTTGTCGATTATATAAAAAACAAGGCATGCAATTTATTAGGACTATGGAAAGTTTTCGCTACATGGATGACTGTCTTCGAATACCGAGCACTAGCTTGCCTCTCACTTTTTTACGTCACCCCTCTGCCCCACGCTAAAGTAACAGTAAAGGCCAATTATGGCGGCCCGCGCTGTGTGAAAATCGTCACTTTCAAGCCGCATTTTCTCGGCAGCGTTTGGGCGAAGGAAACATATAAGGGGTTGAAAATATATGAAAAAATAATATGGATTTGGCTGTGAAGCAAATGGCTATCCCTGTCCTTTTATTTTCCACGTGGACATCTTAGAGTGACGAGCAAATAGCAACAAGATTATACATGTACCTTTATAATGTACTTTTATCTTTATGTGGACAGTGTGGGCCGGTGGTAGGAGAGACACACACATTAACCCAAAATGCAACCAGGACGCAGAACATTCGTTGACTGGGTGTGTGGTGCACACTTTTATTGATCAACCCATAAGAGGTGGCTCCCTCAAAACAGCTCTGCTCATCACTTTCCAATCAGCACAATCACAACACAACTACATAGTCAGCAGCTCGGCATATAGAAAACATGACTGTGATGACTAGGAGACAATCTGGCGCCAGATTCCCTCGCCGTACGTCGCTAATTACTACCCTTCGCGTACGTCGTGGGGTCACAGGCGACCCCACATTTTATATGTAATTTATTTGCTCACCTTAGGCGTACGTCGTGGGGTCACTGGTGACCCCACTTTTTATATAGCAATTTATTTGCACACCTTAGGCATACGTCGTGGGGTCACTGGTGACCCCACTTTTTATAGACGCAAATTATTGATATATGTCACTGCACAGACGTGTTCAATGATGACAAACAACACACCACACATTCAGGGATGCCAGTCTTCAACATGGAGGCATTGAGGGAATGTTTTGTACCAGCTGGGTAAGACTTTCTTTCATTTTAGCTAACTATGAGGCGTTTGTCATCATCAAAATCACTCTATTTTCATGGCTGTTTCATTTATTGTTATACCAGAACCTTAAAATTCACTCATTCCCTTTTCTTCCGTATGTAAGTGAAATATATATCATACACGGAAACATTACACTTTGTATCAAGACAAAATATATACAGATCATAGATACTTTAAAAATGAATCCAAAATCATCTTATCTCTTACACACTCTTTTCTCCCTCCTTCCCCCTCTCTGACATTCTCTCTGTCATACAATCAAGTACACACATTCATACCCCCCCTCCCACACACACACACACATACACACACGTAGAAAACAATGGGAAGTTTAGCATTTATAATGGAAAAGGATGCCAATGCTTCAAAATATAAGACTTATCATCGTTTGCTTCAAAAGATAAGACTACTCATCATCATCATTACTTTAGAAACACACAAGATAGAAGAAATGATTCATAGGCCATAATATTGAAATCAACATTATGACATAAACTTGCATCTGACTGCTTTTGATATTCCAGGGCTACCATGTCACTATGGAGCAATTCATAAATGCTGAATGGAAGGCACCCCCATCGGAGCTGTCCAAAGTGCCAAGTGGGCGGACCAATGAAACCGAAGAAGTGCAGAGCAAGCTCTACTTGTCCATATTGAAAGTTCCAAGTGGTTGGGCCGATGAAACAAGAGAAGGGGACCGAAAACTACTCTGTGTCCATACTTATCATTGGGACAATAAACTTCACTTGATAACACATGGCTCTTACACTATTTTGTTTCTTCCAGAATGTTTAGACTGAATGCTGAGATACACAGTTGAAGCACATATGTGGTATGTTCTGGGCAGACAAACTTTCCACATTTTTCACACCGAATTGCTGGGGTTTTTTTTTATCTTTTTTCCTGGGGCACTCTGCGCATCTCCCTCTGCTCATCTATCCCTTGGGTTCCTCAGGTTCTAGAGGAGCTGGTCTTTTTCTTCTACTGCTGGTGCTTGGAAGAAGCTGCTGGCTTTCAGGTGTCGTTGCCTCACATCTGGACAGCAGTTCAGTGACGGACATTAGCAGTTCTCTCGGCAAGCTGCTCATGGTGCTGCGACGCCTGACTTGATCCTTGACTAGCTCTTGGGCAATAGCTAGATGGAATCCTCGTCTGTTGTCCTTGTGAGCTGTGGCATCTTCTGGCATTCTGGAACGAAATATTACCAAAGCAGCGATGCTAGCGATGTCCACCATGTTGAAGAACAGTCTCACTGGCCAACGTTTTGTTGCTCTTACAGTGGTCAGGGAAGCCGTCATCTGGTCCATAGCATCCACTCCTCCTTTCGTGGCATTGTAGCAACCGATGTTTTCATTAAGTTTTTTGCGGCTGTCATCCATTGTGGGTGTATGATGCATTGTACTGAGTACAATTACATTTATCTTACCGCCAGACTTGTAGCTTACTAGTGTGGCTTTCTTCTGGAATGCAAAGACAGACTCGTATCTAGAAATTCCAGGGTTTACGATCTGAGGTGGCAGAAACCGCTTATTTCTTCTGACAGTACCAACAATTGTCATGACATTTCTCTGCAGACCCTCGGCTAATTCCAAGTCTGTAAAAAAATTGTCCCAAGTGAGATTTCTGCCTGTGTTGAAATAGGGAGAGCACAAGGTTGTTGCGATATTACGGCCGAGATTAACTTGAGGACTTCTCCCTTCTTTCCCCAGGTATGGGATGCCTTGCAGGGGATAAAATGTCTCAGCGTCTGCAGCCCAGAAAATCTTCAGTCCACATTTTCCAGGCTTGGAAGGCATATATTGCAAAAATTTGCACCTCCCTCTCCATGCCATCAACTACTGTTTATCCACTGTAATGAATTGCCTAGGAATGTAATACTTCCGCAGGTTCTGGTTCAGCTGATCCCAGATGTCGCGCAGAGGTGCAAATATGTCTTTGGCTCGCCTTACATTTCTGGAGTCTTTGTCCTCAAATCTCAGCGCTTGATTTAGTTCAAGAAATCGATTTCCGGCTTATGACTGCTCTTACGAAAATGTTCCCAAATATCTTGTCCCATATGAGAGTTGTGGATGGGCATCAATCCTTGGTCCATAGCACCCATGTTGATCAGACACCCCAGCAGTGCATAAATCTCAGTTTCATCAGTCGCTGTCCACTGATCACCTTTCAGTCTCCTTCCCTCCACGTTTGTAAAGCGGACTATGCTCGACACCATGAAACTGGTTATGAAGAGTCGAAAGGCAGTTGCTGGTGAAAGGTTGTTCGGGCAATTGCTTGCCTTCTCCACTGGAGGTCGAAAGATGTTGCGCGCTGGCGTCTTTGTTGTTGGCGGGGGGGTAGTGCTCCACAGGGTCTTATCCTTCCCCTCCATCAGGTTAGGAGCTGACGCAGAGGATGTTGGTGTAGCCCCACTTTCTTCTGGCAGTAGTTCCATCGAGGTGTGTGCTCTTCTCCTTTTTCCTCCTCCTCTTCCTCCTCCCACTGATCACTGCTATCATGGGAGTCGGGAGTCAGAGTAATTGTGACTCTCAGGCACATATTCCTCCTCGCTAACGCTGTCTTCTGCCTCCTGGGTCATCAGAAGGCAAAAGATATTGCTGTCGTCCATCTGCAAAAGTACAAAAACAAAAAAAAGGATAATAAAAAAAGAATAAACATCTTCACAGCACGTAAATGGGAAAAGGAAGATAACCTACAAATGAAAAGTAGTTTCCCTGCATAGGGAGCAATGAGACAACGTAACCTTGAACCATAACATGTCTGGCGTATTGCGCAACAGGTTCCGGTGATGCCGTATCCACGGCGATGTCACTGCTTCCAGCGGTTAGGTCAGCAGGTGGCTCGCGTGGCCGGAGCTGACCGGGCTGACCGTACCCTCCTCGAAACTGTTACTCAAATTACCCGATTTTGTCTAAGGTTACACTTCCTGCCACTGAAATAGCCCCTGAGCAAACACTAAAAGTACAATGATTACTGTTACCAGGGAAAGTGGTCCCATACAAACATTGCACAATGGAGGGAGGTTGGGGAGCGGCGTGGTAAGAAAGAAGGGAGGATGACAAAGACGTTGGTACCCACTCGAGCTGAGAAAGAACGAATCAGAAAGGGGAAATGAGACAGAAAGAGTTAGAGAAATGAAGAAATGATTTTGGTTTTGTCTTGGAAAGCGTGACAGGACCAGATTCTTCTTTCTGGTTATATGGACAATTTTATTTTTTATTACTTTTTGGGTCAAAAATGTATTTATTGTGCCAGACAAAAGGGTTAGTAAAAACACCAGTGTTAGTCTAAAACTAAGTGAACTTGATAAACTGCTAGCTATCTTTTATCCAGAATACTGTTCAAAAGAGATTATTTGAATTCTATTACAAACACATGCATGGTTTCACGCACACACCCACGCTCGCACGCATCCACGCAGGCTTACGTGCGACAGCACACACGCACACGCGCGACAGCCCACACGCGCCCATCCACAACAATTTGTCTTAACCACTTCTATTTCCCCCGAATGCAAGCAAATAGGCCAACTTGTATCAATAGCAGTATAAATTTCTTTGGCGTCCCCGCGTCCAATCCCAAGAATTGTAGACTATATGAAATAAAAATGTAATTGTGTACTTACCTCTTTGTTGCAACAAAAGAACAACCAGCCCACTCAGTAGATCAAAATATGAACACAAGATATCAGACGTGTATTACTTTTACTTAATGGCACCAGAGAGCGTCCTCTGCAGCTGACTGAAGAACGTAAAGTGTGCACGTGTTCATTGGTCATGGTGGTCATCTGTGCCTCACGCGACGCTCCCGAAACGAAAGCCATCGGTCAGCGGCAGTCTTGCATAACGCGTTATGAGCATTATGCCTTCAGATCATGCACTTTCAAAATTTCTAAATTGCTATATAAAAATGGGGTCACCTGAGACCCCACGACGTACGCCTAGGGTGGGCAAATAAAATGCTCTATGAAAGGTGGGGTCACATGTGACCCCACGTCGTACGAATAGGGTGGTCAAAAAGCATGTGCGTTGGTGAGCACATTTTTGCTTTTTGAGTGCTGGAAAAAATTTGACCAATAGACAATGGCAAACTTGAGGAATCCATGAAGTTTCGTGGTCTTAAGTCAAAATTTGAATATTTTAGAGCATATTGAAGTGTGCGTTGGGGTCAATATGACCCCAACGTACGGCGAGGGTTAAATAGGCCAAACTTGACATTCACTCCCCACTCCTCGACAACAAATAGTGCCGTGAGTAAACTTTACCAAAAAAAGCCGCAACGGCTAGAACTCAAGAGAAACAAGACAAGATGTCTAAATCCTATAAAATAATCATAAAAAGGTTACTTAAATGTATAATTTCAATAACTTAAATTACAAGCAAGAGTAGTGGCGAACTGTCAAGTTATGACAGGTTCTAGAATCGGCGTCTGATCATCCACTTTCAAACTTTCTCATGCGCTCTGCCAGGGGTCAGCACCGCACGTGGCCTAGACGTAATAACTAGGGGAAGGGAAAGAGGAGTGGACCAAATGTAACAGCCTATGCCAGGAGTTACTGTAATTGAGATATAAAGACAAAGAGCAGAGACAGTGACTCAAGGGCCATAGCAGAGACGACAGGACTATACAGGAAAGAAAATAAGGGGGGGGGGAGGGGGCAAAGAGACATCAAATATTTTAATGCCGTACTCATTACTTCAATCCAACCATAATGTACACATCATTCTGCAGTACAGTCAATTATCAGAGACAGATATTCAACTGTAAATAACCTAGTGTCAATTCCACCCCACCTGCCTACATTCTCCCCAACTTTCCACTTGCAGCGCCCCGCAAGGGGCAAATGACTCACTACAGTCCTAAACTTACGATTAGGCAAAGGGTATCCACATGAAATAACCTGAATGAACTTGAACGAATAGGCTGTAGTGTCATCTAAAGACAGGCTCCTAGTTCCACCCTATGAAATGCTTTACACCTGCTGAACTCCTAAAGCTTTACACTGAAAAAGGGATCAGTCACATGTCCATAAATAGAACTAACCATTGTCTGTTTACAAACCAGACTTCTAACTTGTAAGGAAAACACAGGGGGAGTGCATAGCTAACTTTCGCTTCCCAGTAACTTAGTAAGCAAGTCAATGGGGTCCATGCTAGGCGGTCTTACTGTATAAGATCGCCTAGGGTCCATGACATCATCCGGGTAATTTACAGGTCAAGTCGGTTCGGGACTCTGATTGTCCGTTGAGATCTGCGTAGTGGAGGAAAACCTCCAACATCACTGTGACATTGGTTGTAACGAGTTGTGGGTGCAGATGTCGGCTCCTGTGAGCCAACAGCAGATGTTCCTAGGACTTGTGCTGGGGCACAAAGTTCTGCAGCTGCTGGAGTACCAGCCTGGAAGGCAGTGGGCACTAGTGATGGTGGTGGTACAGGCCACCAGTAGCCATGATATCCAGTCACAGCTGAATCAACCGGACTACAGAATTGAAGTGAATTGCTGGTGATGAGTGGACGGCGGTTGGCGGATTTTCGGGCGCTGACCAGGATTTGGGCATGGCTTTCACTGGTCTGTGGTAGTAGGGTCGAATGTTTTGACCGCTCATCATGCTTTCAGAGTCTGGCTGGCCCCTTTTCTGTATCCCGAAAGATCCTGCTTCCGTGCTCGGGACCCGGGTGACCTGGAGTGGTTCCATCTCAAATCGGTCCTGGATCTTATTCCGCCCGGCTGGGTGTTGGCCCAGAAAGACTTCACCCCCAACATGGAGTGTGGTAGTGGCATGAGGCGGTCGTTATTGGTCTTGCTTCTGGGCTGCCTCACGTAGTCGTCGTTGAGCCTGCTTGTGAAGTTCGGCCAAATTCTGCAGGTGACGTGTCAAGTAATCACCTTGGTGACTTTGGGCCGGTGGCTGGCCCAGGTAGGTATCCAGTGGCAGGTGAGCCTGAAGTCCGAAGAGCAGTATTAATGGGCAGTGCCCCGTGGTCTTATGGGGCGTAGTGTTGTAGATGAAGACCAACTCCCTAATCCAGTCTGGCCATCGTCGCTTCCTCTCCGGCTCCAGTGTCCTTAGGAGTGTCCCAAGAGTGCGACTGAACCGCTCGCACTACCCATTTCCTTGAGGGTGGTACGCTCTGGTACGCTGTGGTCCTGGATTTGGTGATGCCATATGCCTCACATAAGAGTCTGATGACCTCTGACTCAAAGTTCCGGCCTTGATCTGAGTGGATGCGACGAGGCACCCCATAATGGGCTATCCATTCCTAGACCAGACAACGGGCAACTGTCTGACTGTCTGAGCTGTTTGGTCCTTAGTGGGCACGGCTAGTGACCATTTGGTGAAGCAGTCAGTCATTACCAGCACGTTCTCTGTCCCAACGCTGGGCATGTCTAGCATGAAGTCCAAAGCTACGATTTCCAGTGGAGCTGGGGCGAGGATATGGCCTCGGGACTTAATCAGACTGATGTTGGAGGCTTTTGCTGTCTGACATCGCCTGCAGGTTTTGCAGTGCCTCCGGGCGTCTTCGTCCATCCCTGGCCAGTAGCATCTCCTCCGTAAGACCTGCGAAGTCCGATCAGCACCCTGATGTCCATGCTGTTCATGGCTGAGGTCCAACGCTTGGGCCTGGTACACGGCAGGCAGCACAACCTTGAACACTAGATCTTCTCCTGGTTCCTGTACACGTCGGACCAGGACATTATCTTTAAGTTGAAGCCTGTTCCACTGGCGGAGAAGTAACTTGCTGGCCTTGGAGAAACAGATTCTCTGTGATCCAACTGGCCTTCGTCCAGTCTGGATGCATTTCCAGATGGGGCTGATATCTGGGTCCTCGAGCTGTCCTTGGCTTAGTTGTGTGGGGGAAAGGGCAAACTGACTGGTCAACCCTTCTGCTTTTGCCAGTCCAGTAGTGGGTAGATCCGTGTCGGTCTCAGGTGGTGGTACCTCAGTTGAGTAGGTCACTTGAAGGGTATTAAGGGCCACGACTTCATCTCCGGGGCCTTCCGGGGTCTCCACAGCATTCTGGGAAAGGGAATCTGCATTGACGTTCTCTCGGCCTGCTCGGTACTTAATAGTGAGGTCAAACATACCCAGATCCGCAGTCCATCTCTTTTCCACAGCTGACTGTTTTGCAGTGGCATAATGGGCCAGGGCATTGTTGTCAGTGTACACCGTACACTTAGATCCAGTGAGGTAGCCTCGGAACTTTTACATGATCGCCTACTTTAACGCTAGTAATTCGAGTTTCATCGAGATGGTGGGATTCATTGACTTCTCATTGGGCTGGCATATGCAATCACTGTGGGTTGTTTGCCTCCTTGGTCTTGGCTCAGGACAGCACCTAGGCCTTCTTGACAAGCATCAACTTCCAGAATGAATGGCTTGGTAAAATCCGCATATCCGAGTACTGGGCTAGTTGTCAGAGCATGTTTCAGCTCGTCAAATGCCTCTCCACATTCACGAGACCAGAAGTGTCTGATAGAGGGATTCTTGCACGAAGAATGGTTTGCTTTAGCCTTTTCATTCGCCAGGCTGATGATGCTGGTCAGGGGGCGGGCAATCTTGGCAAACCCTTTAATAAATCTCCGGCAATAGCTGCCAAAACCAAGGAATTGACAGCATGAGTGTTGGCTGGATCTGGGTATACGCCTTTGGCTGACACAATGTGTCCCAAGTACTTAATCAATGTTGCAGCAAAACGGCACTTCTCCGGATTCAACTTTAGCCCTATCTGTTGAAGCCGAAGCAGCACCTTCTCCAGATTCTGCAAGTGTTCCTCGAATGTGCAGGCATGGACCAAGACATCGTCCAAGTACACCAGCAGCAATTCCACCAACATATCATTCAGTGCCAGGTTCATCAGCCGTTGAAATGTTGCTGGAGCTCCACTCAACCCGAACGGTAGCCGCTTCCATTCATACAATCCCTACGGAATTGAAAAGGCTGTTTTGGGCTGGTCAGCCTCCTCTATTGCCACTTGATGGTATCCGCTGGCCAGATCCAGGGATGAAAAGTACTGGGCCCCGCCTAACGCATGCAAGGACTCCTCAATCCTGGGCAAGGAGAACGCATCTTTCCGGGTCGCAGCATTCAGCTTACGATAGTCGCAGCATAATCTCACATCGCCATTCTTCTTCCGTACTACTACAATGGGTGCGGAATAAGGGCTGCTGCTGGGTCTGATGAGTCCCTGGTCGGACAACTTCTGTATCTGCTGTTTCACCTCCTTCATATGGTGCGGTGGAATACGTCTATAAGGCTGAGCAATAGGATTATCGTGTAGAAGTGTATTGTATGCTTGACCAGATCTGAGTAACCAACGTCCTCATCCGTCCAGGCAAAACAACTGTGGTATTTGTTAAGCAGCTCCATTAATTGCTGTTGCTGGATTGGGTCCAAGTTTCCATTGATCATGGCTGCCATCTGAGCTTGGATGGGCTGGTGAATGGGGTTGGGTGTAGGGTTATTACTGGGGGGAGGGTTGGAATTGATGGGAGAGAATGAAGGGGAAAATGGTGGGACTGATGGCTGGAGTGAGACTTTTACTTCACTGACGGTGGCCTGAAGGTTGACTTTTGGTCATTCCGGTGTGTCCTCGTAAAGCTTGCCCAAGTATACCTTCCTGGGTAGAATAACTGCTTCGTTCGTCCAGTTTAGCAAGGGCACCTGAAAACTGCCATGTTCTGCCTTGACAAAAACGGGCAATACTAACTAACAGGCCAGGGCGAGGTGAAGCGGTCGAACCATGAATTCACCTTGGTAGGTCGAACAACAAGCAGTGTGTCACGAGTTATGATAAATCGTTAGCTGTTTTGTCGCGCAGGGGTCTGAGGTCATTGGACAAAGTGAGTAGATTGCATTGTATCTCGTGCGCAAGGATTACGAATGTCTGGGAGGAGGTNTAGGTGAGCGGGGGGGGACTAGACTTATAAAAAGGGTTGAGAGCAAGCACGGACCGCCGTGCAGTATTTTCGCTGGGAGCGACTGTGTTACCTATACCTGCGTGCAAGTGAATACCGCCAAGTCTTGGTAAGTGTTGAAAGCTAGTATAACGATCGCAAGTCCTGGGAGCGAGTGATAGAACCAGTGAAATGTGTATATATAATAGATATTCATTTGGATGATTGTGTGCTAGTGCTTTTTATTGTAGGGTGAATGGATTTCTTTCAAAGACTGGAGATTTTCAGGTGCGTCGAGTAAAGTAGGATGAATGCTCAATTTTAATAAAGTGCAGGGATCTTCTCTAGCAATGATTCCAGGAGGATGGAAAACCTAGGTACTCTGAAAATAAAGATGGGCTGTAAGGATAAATGAGTAAATTAATAATTTTGTTATAATTTCTTGTTCTAGGCTTTGAACTTTGAAGGCGGGGAGCGTGAGACGTTTTCCCCGACGTTGTAAAGAGGGCGCTTGGCCGTAGGTACTGGAGATGGCAGCTTTATAGGACCTATAGAGTGCGAACACCGTCCTATAGAGTGCGAACACCTTTCCCTGAGTTACGTAACATTGTTTCTAATTCCTACACTGAATCATATCATCAGCTTGTCTTGTAGCTGGGTTAAGAGCATGGAGGCTCCGGATATATGTTATAGCTTGTCTTATAAGCTTCGTTAAGAGTAAGGAATGCTCTGGGTAAAATATGTATTATAAGCTTGTCATTGAAGCCTGGATTATATGGTCCTGAGTGGACGGAGTGATTGTGGGGCTAGGTCTTGAAGCCCAGTGCTGTATTAACTTGACATTATATCAGTCGTATGACGACTTTAAATATATTTATGTAATTTATTTTTGTTATTAAATATGAGCCTGAGAGGCGAGTTTCATGTCGTTGATGGGATGTCTGGGCGAGGGAATGTTAATGTCTCTTTGTGCGCGTCCCGTGTTCTGTGAGTTTTTGGACCGTCTTGTGTGTTTTCGTATTTGTCCGCATTTCAGTCCAGGCTACTAGTCCAGTAACCTGTGACACAGTGGCTTGGATGGTGGCAATAGAATGTGGGGGGAGGGGGGATTAGTGTCGCTGTTTTCCCACTCCTAGCATACTTTCCTTTCAGTACAGGTGGGGTGCAAGATGGAATGTTTGTGGACAGGTGATCTAGCACATTCATTCCGAGCAGGCACTGTGGAGACTTCCCATTACCCAGTGAGCCGCGGGTCACCAGCACAAGACGGTCCTTCACAACCTGATCTCCGACATGAATGTCTGCGCTAAACCATCCCACGTAGGGGATTTGCATCCCATCTGCTGCAGTCAGGGTTATCCAAGAACTGGTCTGCAGGCTCCCAATTGTGTGTCTGAGCTGCTGGTCATAAAGACCCTCTGACACCACCGTCACTTGAGATCCTGAGTCAATTGTCGCCTGTAACTCCACTCGTGCAATACCAATCTTGGTCACTGGACACTGTCCCACAGCACGCTCCCAAAGTGAGCCGGTCTTCTGCCCCTCTGCAGCCTGACTCCGTACCGCAGAGGGCACTAGTTTCCCGTTGGCTTTGTTTCTAGACAATTTCGCTGGAGGTGGCCCTTCTCCTTGCACTTAAAACAAGTCCTTGTCTCTTTCTGGTCTCCTCGAGGCTTCGCTTTTGTTTTCTGGGGTGCATTCTGAGCCAGCTTAGCCACCATAGTGGTCAGGGCTTTAACTTGCTCTCCTAGTTTCTGCACTGTCTCTTCCAGCGCTGAAAAGGATTCCGTCTTCAGTCCTGCTGCTACTGCAGCAGACATAGGGATCTCCAGCAAATCCTCTCGCAGCAGCCTGATTGCCGCATCACGGACCAGGATATAGGTCATTTCTGGAGTCCGCCGGACCTCTTCCGTCAGCATCCATTGAACTGTCCTGTCTTGGACAGCCTCCACGAAATGATCCCGCAACTGTTGATCCGTGATGAGAGGGATTCCTTGCTTTTGTTGCTTCTGCCTCAGGGCTTCCCATAAATCTCCTGAAGACGGGACAGAGCTTGATCTGGGTCTACCCTGATAACCTCCGGCTGGAGTTTCAGCTCTCGCCGAATGGGGGACGCGAGTCAGTCCTGCAGAAATTGCAACTTTCCTTCTTTAGACAAGGAGCGGCGGGCTTCCCATGCAGCCTTGATTTGCTCTTGGAACCTCTCGCACTCCGCCAGTGACTCTCCACAGAAGCGGTTTATCTTTGCTACATGTGTGATGAAGTAGTGTGGGAGTTGAGGTTGAGGTTCCTCGGGGACATCCGCCATCTTCTTAGTCTGGTTGGGTTTTACTTATATGTTGGTTCTTTCCCAGTCCTGCCGTGACAACGTCAAGTGTGGGCCGGTGGTAGGAGAGACGCACACCAAAGTGCAACCAGGACGCAGAACATTCGTTGACTGGGTGTGTTGTGCACACTTTTATTGACCAACCCATAAGAGGTGGCTTCCTCAGGCGCTCAAGACAGCTCTGCTCATCACTTTCCAATCAGCACAATCACAACACAGCTACATAGTCAGCAGCTCGGCATATAGAAAACATGACTGTGATGACTAGGAGACAATCTGGCGCTAAATTCCAGACTCAATTCCTTATATAGGCCAAACTTGACACTCACTCCCCACTCCTCGACAACAAATAGTGCCGTGAGTAAACTTTACCAAACAAAGTCGAAACAGCTAGAAGTAGAACTCAAGAGAAACAAGACAAGATATCTAAATCGTATAAAATAATCATAAAAATGTTACTTAAATGTATAATTTCAATAACTTAAATTACAAATTACAAGCAAGAGTAGTGGCAAACTGACAACAATAGGGGGAAGAGTCAAGTTATGACAGGTTCTGGAATCGGCGTCTGATCATCCACTTTTAAACTTTCTCATGCGCTCGGCCAGGGGTCAGCACCGCACGTGGCCTAGACGTAATAACTAGGGGAAGGGAAAGAGGAGTGGACCAAACGCAACAGCCTATGCCAGGAGTTACTGTAATTGAGATATAAAGACAAAGAGCTGAGACAGAGACTCAAGGGCCATAGCAGAGACGACAGGACTATACAGGGAAGAAGAAAAAAGTGTGTGGGGGGAGGGGGGGGAGGGGGTCCAAAGAGACATCAAATATTGTAATACCGTACTCATTACTTCAATCCAACCGTAATGTACACATCATTCTACAGTACAATCAGTTACCAGAGACAGAAATTCAATTGTAAATAACCTAGTGTCAATTCCACCCCACCTGCCTACATTTATTTGGAAAGATACCCAAATTTGAGAAAGACAGAAGGATATTGTCGTAAATGAAGAGAATAAGGTTGTTTGTTTTGTTGTGGTTGTGGTGAAGATGAAAAGCGGCGGGGTGGCGAGCTTAGCTATGGCCTTTAGCCTAACTCGAACCTCAACCGGCAGCCGCAGTTGTTGCAAACAGACGTCAGGAAGTCAGGAATACAGCCGTGTAGAATGGATGACATTAAAGTTTATTCACATGTAAAGCAAATAGTCACATACGTTTGATGAATGTAGCTTTAGTGGTTACTGAGAAAATTACAGTTGAATGCTGGCATGAAGGCACATATTTACTGCACTCGGCCCTACTTTGAAAAGCAGTCTGTCCTCAGACTGAAAAATAAGTTAACTGTTAAAGTTATAAAAGAATGTACATTGTTGCTGTAATAATTCTTTACACCTTATGAAAAATAGAAATGAAGGTCTTTGACACCTATTGTTTTTTCTTCTGTTGGCCCTATTAACATTTTGTGTTATTCTACATAGAGTCTATACCACTGTGATTTGGGGAAATTTCTTCCATGGAGGTTAAAGTACTTCTTTTGCCCGATCTTTTAATGGGAAGAAAAAGGGGGGTCAAAGCCCAAAATTTTTTACAAATGTCTTTCGCAAAAGATCACCTCAAATTCTGATTTGGTCCCCAATTTTTCATTTGGCTGGTTTTGACCATGTGCGAATACATAGGCCTACACATTTTATTTTTTTATATAGAAGGCTCAAATTGTACCCGAAACTTTAAAATTGAATGCTTTACTTACATTACAGGTCATTTTACATATTTCTACACCCTAACACTGTCTGGCAGGGCCCCCCAAAAAGGGGGATTTTATATATTAGCGGATTAACTGGGTTGTACACAATGAGTGATTTGCTCTTCTAATAGGTGCCACAAACCTTAACCCCTCCCCACATTTAATTATTTCCTACATATGTTTTGAGTAGTCAGTAGTGATGTATTCTCTACTGTTAAAGTGTCGTTGTCTTGCTTCTTTAATGACAGAGGATGATATTTCTGTGGTGAGGTATATTTGCAGAGGGACACAGAAAAGTTTCAATAGTCTCACTCACTGAGATGAATTGTATGAGGTGTTGATAGCCTTTGTTAGTTCCCTGGAGAAATATGCAACTTTCAGCTGTCAAGCACATTCATTTCCCTACAAAATGGTACCAATGTTGCTGCAATATCTGTCTTAGATCATTCTTATGGCCCAATTAAGAGTTTGATACCTCTCAAAATAACCAATAAATATAATTCTCTTGATGACATACCCTATGCTACTTTGAAAGTTTCCATGAACCTACTGTTCAACCCTAAAATTTTGCCATGGTAGCCTATTTGGAAGGGATATAGTAGGGAATGATCAGAGAGGAGTGACCTGGGAGTGATTGCGAGGGAAGGTGAAAAGTGACCCCCTCTGGGCTGGTCATTGTTTCTATGTAAACACCTTGGCATGAGCAGGTAGTTTTTTGTTGACCATATTTGCACCCCTTAATGATAAAATCCACTTGTAACCACACATTTAAAACCTAGAAGTGATCATATTGGCATTTCTTAAAGGGTGATTGTGTTTTTGATTGGGGGAAAAGCTCAGGAGAAACAAAAGTTTGGTGCATCTGCCCAAAAAAATTTAAAGAAAATGCAGCTTCCTTTGGCAATACCATGTGAGCCTATGGGGTGGGCTGAGAAGGGGTGGGGTGGTGATTTGTCTTAAGGGTAGGGGTGGGGTGGGCTGGGTGGGGNATTATTATTATTATTATTATTATAAGGAAAAGGGAGAACGAGAAAAACAATTTAAAAAAAAAGCATGTGTCATGTAAACGGAGTCTGTAGCACATAGATCTAGATCTAAGTCCCACACAGCCTAGACTAGGGGGTGGGTAGGAGGGGGGTGGGGTGGGGACGGCCTCAGGGGGAGAGGAAGTTTAAAAGACTGTCCAGATAGCCTAGATGACCCCCCCTCGACCGTCATGATGTAAACATTTTGCTTCTAAGTGGAAACATGCCAAGTACTAGCTGCTGGTTAAGGTCTTTGACACCTATTGTTTTTTCTTCTGTTGGCTCTCTTAACAGTTTGTGTTATTTTACATATAACACTGTGATTTGGGGAAATTTCTTCCATGGAGGTTAAAGTAGTTCTTTTGCCCGATCTTTTAACGGTAAGAAAAAAAAGGGGGGGTCAACGCCAAAAATTTTTCACAAATGTCTTTCGAAAAAGATCACCTCAAATTCTGATTTGGTCCCCAATTTTTCATGTGGCTGGTTTTGACCACATGCGAATACATAGCCCTACACATTTTATTTTTTTTTATCTAGAAGGCTCAAATTGTACCTGAAACTTTAAAATTGGATGCTTTATTTAGATCACAGGTCATTTTACACATTTCTACACCCTAACACTGGCTGGCAGGGCCCCAAAAAAGGGGGATTTTATATATTAGCGGATTAATTGGCTTGTACACAATCAGTGATTTGTCCTTCTAATAGGTGTCACAAACCTGAATATGAAGGCATGAAAACTGGAAGATAACTCACACAATTAAATTTTATGAGTCTTATAAATTCCAGTTATATACCCTGACACACAGATGCACTGAGGTGATCAGAGTCAAGATTGTATGAAAATCTTGACGAATAAAATGGAAGTTGTCTGTTAACATTTAAATTATGTAGTAAGTGGAAACGGAGAAAAATTTAAATGTACACAGATCAGAGTGATCAAACACTTAAGAAGATATTTACACACGTGTGATAAGGAAGACATTTAAGTGTCATTTGAAAATAATCTCAATCTCTCATTTTGAATTAATCTGAATCTCTTGATTGAATCTCTCGTAAAGTTAAAGCTTACTGAAAGTAAGTCTATCTCGATATGAAATAAAAATCATTCTGTTTATGTAAGTTAATCTTGTAATGTAAAGTGAAGTCTTGTGAAAATGTATAAAAAAGACGTGAAAGAATGTAACCCTATACTAGACTTGGGCAAAAATGGAAAAAAATTCCTAATACAAGTCCGGCCACTTTTCAAGCAGTAAAATCTTAAGTGTGCGGGTGAGCACAAAAATTCAAAGTGTGAAATTTCAAGTAAAATGAGGCAAAAATGATGAAACCGAGTTGGATACTCGTGAAAGTTCAGAAGCGCGTAACAGTAAGATTCTAAAGTTCGGAGGTCGTCATCGCAAATTCATGGATCTTCTGAGTGTTCATGGGAAGATGAATGCGTGAGGCGCAGTTTCATTTATTCAAAGTTGCATTATTGAGTAACCATGGCGTTCAGTGCAGCTGGGTTATATGATTCAGGCACGATTAGCGTGATAATAACAATTGCAAAATATTACGAAGTGTGAGATAACATAAGTGAAATGTGAAGAAGATCACAATTAATGCAGCTTGGTAGCTCATCATTATTCAGGCAGTAATGTCGACCTTTGACTCCGATAGAAACAGTTACAAGTGCGAAAAGCACCAAAGTTTTATCATTCTTCAAGCCCAAAGATCTCCCAGGATCTGTGATGGGGCTAAAGTACTCAAGTTATGAATGAATTACGCAGAGCAACTGAAGTTATGATTGTGAAGTGGCAGAACTCGCGTTTACAATTGCGCTAATTTGACAACAAACATGGTATACCACTAATTAATCTTGATTTGTCTTGGCACACACATGTCACATGAGTCTCGTCTCGTCTTGACATGGGAGCACATAAGGGCAGACCCAGCACACAGAAGATAAGAATACGTCTCATTGGGGTGAATCAGCAGAAAGGACAACATCTCAGGTCTGGAACTTCACATCAGGGAGGAGGGCAGTGGCGAGGACAGACCATCAGCAGAGACACATCACATAGGGAGGAGGGGACTTCAGTCGAATGGCATTGGGAATCAGGCATCTCAGCTGGAGGGCAGGCGCAGGCAGAGCCAGGGATGGCATCAGGACATCATCCGGCTATCGAGTCCTCCCTGCCAGTCTGCAAGCAGACCTTCTTGAGGCAGCTGGGACTGTTAACAACCGGACTGGAGGTGTTGTGTCGTCTTTGTCGTCGTTTCGGCCAGTGTCTCCATGGATCGTTGTTATTGGAGACCGGAGCACCTCTTGGCCAGGGATGATCTTCAGGGCAAGGCTCATCGCTGAGAGGTTGTGGCAGAGGTGGAGGCTTCACTGAGGATGAAGGGATGGCTTGTGGTGGATCTGCAGGAAGGTTGGAGTTGCGATTCTTGTTCCTTCATCTGCGTTGGCGGCGACGGGGCCTGTTGGGTGGTTGAGTTGACTTGGCTGGCTGGGCAGGCTCTATATTGCAGGTGGACTTGGGTGGGCTGCAAAGTGTGGTAATATCTCTGAGGAGGTCAAGAGCTTCTCTTGCGTCATCAATGTTCTGGGGTCAGTGTGTGGCGATAACTTCTGCATGCTGACGGTCTGGCAGATTCCGCAGGAAATATCGGAGGCTTAGAATATCTCTTGTGGCAGCATCAACAGCAGGAAAAGCAAGTCTTGTCAACCGCTAGATATCTGCAGCATAATCTCGACTAGTCTCGGAGTCTGGGTGGAACTTACGAGTTTCCAGGAGATGAAAATAATGGTGGTAGCTTCTGCAGTCTGTAAATCGGTTCTGCAGGGCGTCGACCAGGCTGGATAGAGAGGCTGTAACTTGTACATCAGGACTGTCAAAAAATGTAGTCAGCACATGGACCTCTCAGGCAAATGAGGAGATATAAACGTGTTTGTTCATCAGTCCAGCCATGGAGTGTAGCATAGGCCTGAACTGGCGGTAAAATGGCTTGAAGTGTTGTTGTCATCGGCCGCTGAAGTTGGGGGGCTGTGTTGTAACTTGTGGTGCAGGATTCTTGTTGACTTTTTGGCGTAAACTGTCTGCAAATATCTGCACTGTGGTTGTGAGGGTCTAGAGTTGTTGTTGAAGTATGAACAGCTCTTCTTGCGTGAACAGTGGTGACTGTAGTGTGGTAGTGGTTGGCTTGTTGTGTGTTGTCTTCGTCGAGGCAGGACAGGAGTACTCACTGCCGCTCATCATGGCTGTGTCGCAGGAGCGCAGGGGTGAGGGCGGTGGCGTCGGCTGCGTTGACTGGAGCGGTCTGGCTCACAAGTAAGGGGAGACATTCGGGTACATGATTAATTGTTTCCCTTGATGGCTCATTTGAATTGACTGCCTCTGACTGTCGCTTCGCATGGGCGTGTCAAGAAGTGAGCAGTGCAGGAGTTGAAGTGGCGTATTTGACCTCTCGATCGTTCGGGCGGGTGATAAGTCTTGAAATCTTGATTTTGAGAATTGCGAAGATAGTTGTCTTGAAGTTGTAGCTATTGTCTTCTGCAGAATAGTGTGTTGTACTGGCCCCTTTCCACCCTTGCACGTCCGCAAACTTGGAGGGTGTCCAGTACGGTGGCTGGGTCAGATTAAATTTCAGAACTCTTGACTGGTTATGGTACCGGGAAGCACTTGAAGGCAGTCTCTTCGGAGGGTGTTAAAGTTCAGATCCCGACCCCTGCCACCAAATGTAGTAAATGAAGTGAAAGAGGATTGTCTGTTGTTGTTGTTGTTGTTGTTGTTGTTGATGTTGAGCTGGTGAAGATGAAGAGCGGCGGGGAGGCGAGCTTGGCTATGGGCTTTAGCCTAACTCGAACCTTAACCGGCAGCCGCAGTTGTTGCAAACAGACGTCAGGAATACAGCCGTATAGAATGGATGACATTAAAGTTTATTTACATGTAAAGCAAATAGCATGTTATGACCTCAGTCGCAGCTTCCAGTTCCAGACTACCAGCTAGCTTCGTGGGGAGAATGCATGAAGAGCCTCGCAGGAGCCAGATGTGGGCTCGACTGCGCTGAGGCGTAGACTCCGACTAACACCAGACTCGGACTCAAGAGTCAAAACCAGACTCAGATTCTCTCAGGGGGGAGGGGTGGGCACATCGAAATGTTCTTGAAAACATCGAGTGTTTCGATGTTTTTAATAATCATGAAAAAAATTACCATTTTTCCATTTTATGTCAGTGCTGTCACAATAAACACAGAGTTACTCAGCATTCTTTTTCCTTTTTTACCTATGCTTCAAAATCTATCGCAAGCCAAGCCTAACAGATAGATGCCCGTGCACATAAGTTGGAGGTGAATGAGTGGCGGGAATTTGGGAATATGGAGGAGGGGGAGGGGAGAGGGGTAAGACACGTGTCAAATTGTGACACTTAGGTTTGTCCGAACTTGGGTGATTAAGGGTGTAATGGACAAGGGACTGTTCCATTTCGAACAAGTTAGCCTGGTGCATTTTCCAGACACCACAGCATCCATTTCTCCCCCCCCCCCCTTAAATTGCTAATGAAATCTAAACGGACTGAACACTAAAATTAGAGCTCGCAGAGCGGCAAAATGAAAATTGCACTTTTTTTTATCCCTTATTAAAAAAAAAAATCATGGCTGTAATATTTGCTTCTTGACCATTCTAATTGTATATTCTATTAAAATGTCAAAATGAATGTACTCAAGGCCGTTCAGGCAAAAAGAAAGGATCCTTACATGTCCCTATTCTCTACGTTATCCCACTGATAGGTCATTTGAAACTTTTGCATCCTTCATCCCATTCCCATCTTCTCCTTCCTTTCAAAAAAACAAACAAACAAACAAACAAACAAAAAATCAAAAAGATTTTGTGTCCAAAACATCGATGTAAACATCGAATTTTTTATACCGGACTTCGCCCACCCCTATTAAAGGGAAATTGGTGTGAAATATAACATGGTCACGCGGACATATCGGAGAGCTACTGTGTCAGAGGCCTCTCGCCTCATCTTGCAACGCGCTAATTTGGCATCAATGTGGAGAAAATGGACAATGGCTGGAAAGTTAACAGAGGCTGGCAGGGTAGCTGTGCAAGTTACATCAACATGTCATACATCAAATTGTAGAGCAAAGTGAGACACTTAAGTTATACATCCCATCCCAAGTCTTGAGAAAACGTTTGACTAGAAAACATGATCTAAAGGTGCTGAGAGGCAGCTTACCTACTTCTGTTGCATAACATTAGATGCCAATAACTCAGCGAAAAAATAACTGTATGTCATAAATGACAGTGCAAATGATTTGTCTCAGGCAGATGCTCAAGTCACATAAGTTTGATGAATGTAGCTTTAGTGGTTACCGAGTAAATTACAGTTGAGTGCTGACATGAAAACACAAATTTACTACAATATCTTGTAAACCGAGCCCGTTTTTTTTTTATTCTCCTTTACCGGTATATCCTGTGAACCCAGGGGCGTAGCGTAATGGTAGTCAAATAGTCATTGACTACCGCTTAAGAAAAAAAAAACGCCTCATAAAATGTTTACAAAAACAAACTACCAAAAAATATAATTGAAATAAATGCCAGTGCTCATAGCCCATTATTAATTCGTCGCCTTGTTACATACTAAGCCTCAAACACCCCCAAAAAGCAGATAAAATGCTGCACACATCGCTTGAAATGTTTATCACAACAATGGTACTTGCACCCTGACTGAGCCCCAAGCGCAGCCCAGTTTAGCTAGCCAAGTAGTCATTTTGGATTTTGACTACATAGTCGCTGGCAGCCCCTCCTCTACTATATTATGCGACAAAATCAGCACCTTAACCTAGACTGAGACTCAGCAACATCCACGAGCAGTGTTAGAATTTCCATGGCTGTAGGCAAAATTCTAAATGCCTACGGAAGAGAAACGAGGCCGTAAAGAAAGAAGTTAGATGAATGACTTCCATTATTTTCATTCACCGACTTGGAATTGGGTCGTGTGGATTAGCTACTGCCTGTGTGTTTTCTTGTTTCGGTGTTCATAGGCTAGACTAGATAGACCTAGGTCTAAAGTCTAGATCTATACCCTGAAACTGTATCATTTTTGGCAAGATGGATTTAATGAAACTGCTAGTACACGGTACTTGGCTGTTTGCCTGCGACATGCGACGAATAAAAGACACTCTCAATTATGAGGTAAGCCAGACACCTAAAGTTTAAAAAAAAAAAGTCTAATATTCGTTGCTGCAGAAGAAAGCTGATGAAAGAATTATCCTTTTTCTTCGACACCGTCCTTAATTATTTTGCCCACATGCCCTCCTTATCTGTAAGGAGTAAACAATGGGTCAAAACTGTTGCTGTTACCATTGTTGTTATTGTTGCCATTGCTATTGCTTGATATTGCCTTGTTATTATGCAGCATTCCTGGTTTTGGATGGTAAAGCAAATCTTTGCTATATAATACTACTTTGTGTCATGCTTGATACCGCGTCTGTATGTAGAGTGACGTTGAGGTAAAAAGACAACCATTCGCCTAGCACTATGCAAGTTTGAGTTTGCCTACCTGGTTTCGACCCCCGCGCTACGCCCCTGTGTGAACCGAAGCATTCAAATCCAGTATGGTTGCGCGTTGCAATATCAAACCCGAATTCGAACCCAAGTTAGATTATTCGATTGAAACGAATCTGGATTCGATTATTGTCCATCACCACACGCCGAGCCTAAACTAGTCTGGGGGAGATTCTCTTTTCAGAAACGTATCAAACTATAATAGTAAGCTGTTTCCTCTTTAAATTTTCAATGAATGAATATAGATTTATAGGGAAGATTTCCGCATGCAACAACCAGCCAAATTTTAACTAAAACACCTACACACGCAAAATATATTTCTAGAGGTTTGGTGTCCAAATCAATACTTACTGTAATTGAACTAAAAAGGTGCTTGGTTCAAAATCTTTGTAATAAATCCAATTTAATTAGGCGAACTGGTGATTCGGCGGCCTCCAGGGACGCCATTTTGCCGACCTCATTCAATACGAGGTAAGACCCAAAAGTTTCA
>JAWQUT010000096.1:1962068-1972334 GCA_033807755.1 Ellobium chinense
CCCCCCCCCTTATAAAACTTAAATGGCAGTACAAACTATATATTATGGAATGTTTCACCCTTGGTGAGCAGACATTGATGCTAAACCTTCTCTTCTGAATATCATGCAGGTTGACGATCCTGACTGAACTTTACATACAGTGGTTTCGGAGTTTATAGTGTTCGAAAATAGCGTGTCATGTCCCCGGTCCATTCTTATAATACAGATAATAGACGAACTGCTGATTCTTTTGATATTGATACTGCGTACAGTCGAGTCCATGTATGTCGAAATCGGATATCTCCAATTTCTTATTAGTCGAAAGGAAAAGAAATGATAGTTTTTTTTTCTTTCTTTGCGTCTATTAATTGCCTTTGCATAACAAGAAGTAATTAACGCCTATTTCTGATTACTCCAACTGCCCAGCGCTGTCACAGAGGCAAAATCACCTCCGGCGTCTCCCTGCGTGGTGCCAAACAATGCCGATGGCTTGAAAAACAAACGAGACAGTACCGCGGATAGAGAGAGGCAATAGAACTGGACACCACGAGTGCGACTAACCGCAGTACAAGCATGTATAGGGGACGTGTAGGGCGTGAATATTACACCACCACTGATAAGACAGTAAGGGTAAGAGAATGTGCGTGGGCTTGAAAAATCGATCGATAATCAAGCATCTCGGCAGCAGTGTGTACATTAACGCATCTTGCCCAATGCTCCGTGATGGTATACAGGTATAAACAAAAGGCTGCCCTCATGATCTCCCCAGTGTGCTCGGTCGCTCGCTCGGTAGCGTACAGTTGATTCACCTTTGTCATTTTCAATTTGAATTTGTCCTCCAAATGATGGCTTCCTCTAATCCTGTGAAGAGAAACCTCAAGACTCTTTCCATTGAGTTGAAGATTAACAAAACATGCTCCAGGAAATCGACCTAGGTGCGATGTCGAAGAAGGCCATAGCTGAGAAGTATGGCATTCCCGCTAGCACGCTTTCTACGATTTTGAAAAACCGGGAACAAGTGGAAAATACGGCGGCCTCCTCATCTATTGATCTAAAAAGAAAGAGGATTCGACTCAGCAAAGCTGAAGACCTTGATGAAGGCCTTCTCATCTGGTTTAGACAAGCCACAATCAAACGAGTGGACTTGCATTACCTGTAGTTAAGGGAAACCCTACCTACTCAAAGCATTTCTTATAAAGGTAAATAATCCCATTTAATATACTTCCCCAATATGCGTTCTTTTATTACCTCCTCTGTTGAATTGCCCTCGTGACCTCCCAAGGGTGCTTGCTCGCTTGCATACTCAGCATACGGTTGACTTGCCTTGAAAATCATGAGTCGAATTCTGATTGCTCAAACTCATTGGGGTGGTCCCAGTGAATTAGAGTTAAGCAGGCTCGACTGTATTTGTATTCAATATAGTCTAAATGTATTTTTAAAACAGTAGGGATCACACTTCCACGCTAGCACCACAAGAAAAATGTCATCATACCTTGTGTTCCATGAAAATTCAGGAAAGGAAAAATAAAAAAAAAACCTCTACAGGCATATCATCAAGCACTGTGATAAAATTTCAGAGTTCTCATGCCTCAAAGACATTAAATAACACCAACAAGTTTTTCTACTAATTATGGCAACTTTCCATCCTTTTCTGAGAATTCTGAAGCCCNAAAAAAAAAACAACAACAACAACAACAACAAAAACACCAGTCAACTCATTAGTCCATTCCAAAACACTGCTTTGAAAATGTTAAGCTGAATTCAAGGCTAGAACAGGGCATCATTTGTAAGTCTGGTTTTGTAGTTTTGTGCTATCTTCTAAAAAGATGGATCAACAGCCCAAAGAATGATTGTGGATTTATTCTGTAATGACAAGTCTTGTATTAACACAGTTCATTTCATTTTAGATTTCAGCTACTAATATTTTATCAACAGCATTGTCAGTACAGAGCAACACATTTTACTCACAATGAAAGACATGAACCAAACTGTCCAACCAATAACTTTGTGTGTTAGTTCAAAGGATTCAGCAGGGAGTTACTATGTGAGAAGACAAGGGTTCCATTCCACTCAGTCACCATAATGATTTTGCTCTTGTGTTGGTTAGGCATGAGACCCATGAGACCTAACTCCTCATTTTGGAATTCACCCTTCAAGTAGTGGATAAGACAGGTTTGTCATATCTTTCCCCCTACTTCTGGGTAAAATAGCTGCCCCCACTTTTGTAGCAGTTCGTAACTTCATAAACGGGCTTGTGAATCATTGCCTCTCAGTTCTTTGTTCAGGACTTCGTGTTCTTGGTCCATCCCTAGGTCAGTAAATGGAAGTCTACCATCGGTGACAGCAAACTCACCTGCCATCATCCTAAGGCATATTCAGGATAAGACACGTTGGTGCATTGGACTCCGGTTAAGTGCTCAACAATGTTTTGTGTACAGTCTTTGGAAAAGCAATGATAATAAATATACATTTCAGGTAATGTTAAGAAAACCCCATCTCATATTCTGATCAAAACATGTTCCAACAAGTAATAGTGGCACTTCAGTCTTTTTGGTCTAAAATATCAGAGAAAATATTCATGAGTCAGTTATTATTTGGATTGCAGACAAATTCAGCCTTCCCAAAAGTAACCCAGTTGTTACTGTATGTGTAAAAGAAGTCAGATTTATACCACATTCCGGGTGTACAAGTCAAAGATATATTCCTACATTGTCCTGAGAAAAACATGAATTTTATTCCTTCTGCTGTATTAGCCTGATGTTCCTGTGTACCCTGACCACTTGGTCTTTCAAGACTGATACCATTGGAAAAAATGTTATTTTAGTTATTTTTAATTCCAATTTCAACTGTCTAGCCTCATTGTTTGCAGATTGGACGATCCCAGTTGCAAGTGTACTCTTTCATTATTTTGTGCCTTCGTGGTGGGTAAATCTCAACGTTCGAATTCCATGATGATTATGGGCACCTGCCTCAGATGATGGTCTTTATCTATGCATAACTTGTGAACTATTGCATCAATGGCGTTCTAAATGTGTGGAAATTCTCCCCTCGAATATGTGAAAAATCAGATTTCTGGCTCTATATTCTTTCTATGCGATTCTGGGAAAATAACTAGTCATCATCATCAATGCCTTTCACCCCCAGCAGGGTATAGGCCACGTACAAGTGAATTCCATCTTTCCCTGTCTTGGGCCATCTTTCCAAGCTCGTTCCAAGTGAGCTTCATTTCTCGCATGACCCTTTCCGTGCATCGTTTCCATGTCTCCCGTGGCCTACCCCTGCCTCATGTTCCTTGTGGGTTCCATTGCAGTGATTGCCTGGTGATGTTTCCACTAGGTTTTCTGAGGGTGTGTCCAATCCAGCGCCATTTACGGAGTCCAATTTCTACCTCTATTTCCTTTTGTCCTATTCTTGCCCATTGCTCTTCATTTCATATCTTGTCTTGCCACTTCGTTTTTAGTATACTCCTCAAACATCTGTTGATGAATGTCTGGACTTTGTTCATTACTGTCTTTGTTGTCTTCCAGGTTTCACAGCCATAGAGGAGCACTGATTTGACATGTGAATTGAAAAGCCAGATCTTGGTACGCAGTGAGATGTTGCTTGCCTTCCAGACCTTTGATAGTTGATTAAATGCATTCCTTGCTTTGGCAGTCCTTGCTTTTACATCCGCTTCCGTACCACCTTTTTTTGTCAATGATACTTCCCAGGTAGGTGAATGAGTCAACTTTTTCTAGGGATGTGTTTTCTACCGTGACAGCAGAGCTTGAGACTGTGCCTAGTTTTAACACTTTAGATTTCCCAGGATGTATAGGTAAGCCGACGCTCTTTGATAGACTGTTGAGTTCCTCGGTCTTTTCTTGCATCTGAGAGTGCGTGTGTGACAGCAGTGCAAGATCATCTGCGAAGTCCAAGTCGTCCAGTTGTTGCCAAGGTGTTGTGTCCACTGTATTCCATTTCGTGTGCCTTTTGTGGCTTCCTTCATGACCCAGTCAATTGCCAAGATGAAGAGGAAAGGTCAGAGCAGGCATCCTTATCGCACCCCTGTTTGTACCTGGAATGGTTCTGAGAGCTGTCCTTCATGAAAGACTTGGCAGCTTGTTCCATCGTAGGTGGCCTTCACAAGCTTGACGAGTTTGTCAGGTATTCCGTAGTGTCTCATGAGTTTCCACAGAGTTTCCCTGTCAACGCTGTCGAATGCCTTTTCAAAGTCGATGAAGTTGACTAAAAGGGGTGATTTCCATTCCAGAGACTGCTCAACAATGATGCGCAGGGTAGCTGTCTGGTCAACAGATGATCGGTTCTTGCGAAATCCTGCTTGGTTTTCTCTGAGCTTGTCTGCTGTCAGTTTGATTCTCTCCAAGAGTATTCTGTTAAAGATCTTCCCTGGTATGGACAGGAGTGATAGTCTATGCCTCGGTAGTTGTTACAGTTGCTGAGGTCTCCCTTCTTTGGCATCTTGATCAGGTGTCCTTTCTTCCATTCTGTGGGTATTTCCTCTTCCTGCCAAACCTTTTCAAATAGGGCGTTCAGCATTTCCACTGATGTCTCCGTATCCGCTTTAAGGGCTTCCGGTGGTATATGGTCGGGACCTGCAGCCTTGTGTGACTTCAGGGATTTTATAGCTGCGGCTATTTCCTTTCTCGTGGGTGGTTCTTTATTATTTTATTGGGAGATCCTTTCTGGCTGGAAAAATTTCTGGCTGATTGTCTGGCGGTGGTCTGTTCAGGAGTTTGTCAAAGTGTTCATGCCATCGGTTGAGTTGTCCTGCTGAGTCAAAGATGGTGTTTCCTTCCTTGTCCTTCACTGGAAGGGTGGGCTTGCTAAATTTCCCTGAAAGAGTTTTGGTTGTCTGGTAAACTTTTCTCAAGTGTCCGTCTGCTGCTGCCTTCTCTGCTTTTTCTGCCAGGCCATCCAGGTAGGTATTCTTGTTCTTCATGATGGAGTTCTTTACCTCCCGGTTCGGTCTGGAGTACTCTTCTTGTGCAGTGAGTTTCTCAGTTCTGGTACGGCAGTCGTTGACTTTCGCTTTCAGCTCTCTTCTTCTCTTGATCTTATCTAGGGAGTCCTGTGAGATCCATTCCTTCCTGGTGTTGTCCTTTGGTCCAAGGGTACTTTTGCAGGTTGCATTTACTGTCCCAGTGATAATTTACCTCACATTTTTCCAGATCTTGGAGGGCTTGAAATCTGTTCTTCAGCTCCAGTTTGAATTCTTTCTTCTTAACAGGGTCCTTCAGAACACTGACTTGGTACTTTCGGCGACTTCCGGTTGTGGCTTGTGCATACCTTCTCAGTTTCAGCCTCATCTTTCCGAGGATCAGATGGTGGTCCGACCCGACATCTGCTTTTCGCAGAGCTCTGACATCTTCCAGTGAGCGTCTAAACTTTCGAGAAATGCAGAAGTGGTCTATCTGGTTCTCCGTCCTTCCATCTGGGGAGACCCAAGTTGCTTTGTGGATCCTTTTGTATGGGAAGATTGTTCCTCTGATGACTAGGCTGTTGAATGCACAGAAGTTCTGAAACCTTTCCCCGTTGTCGTTTGCTTCTCCTAGTCCTTGTCTGCCCATGATTTCCTCGTAGTGACTGTTATCAGAGCCTACCTTGGCATTCATGTCTCCCATGACAGTGTTGATGTCCTTACTTGGAAGCTTGTCTATCACACACTGGAGGCGGTTGTAGAAGTTGTCTTTGTCCTCCACTTCAGCATCGTTGGTTGGGGCGTATACTTGTATGATGTTCATGTTTATGACCTTCTTACCTTCTTTTTGCTTGACTTCTTTCTTTGTTCCGAATGAGGCCATGATGATTCTTGGACCATGTGCTTCCCAACCTCTGAATGTTTTCTGTGTTGCCTTGTTTATGAACATTCCTACTCCTTCTCTATGAGTTCAATCTCTGTCACTTCCAGAATAGATAAAAAGTTCTCCTTCTTTCATTCGTTTCTGTCCAGACTGGTTCAAGTGGGTCTCGCTGATTCCTAGTATGTTTAGATGGTACCTGTGCATCTCTTGAAGAACCTGTGCAGTTTTTCCAGTCTCATACAAGGTCCTAACGTTCCACGATCCAATCCGGAGAGACTTGGATGATATTGGAGGCGTCCGCCTAACAGCTTCCTTTCGGATTAGACTGTCACGCGTCCTGAGCTCTCCATCTGGAGAAATTCCACTATCAGCCAAGCAGAGATTCAGGTTTTCGTTTGTATGTGTTTCTGTAACAGTGTTTTGTTTTAAGGGAGGAGTTGTTAGCCCCGTGACCCAACCCCCAACCTGGAGGACCAGGTGACTGTGTAGGGAGTCACTACCTGTTTTTTTTTGCCATTTAGTCTCCTGGTACGACATGCTAGCACCACGTCATTCTTATTCATCGCGAAGCCGGGAACTGAACGGCTGAAATAACTAGTATTGCTCCAATATATACTGACGAGCATTAAAAATGCAGAGGTAATTCAAGAATCAGTAACCTATAAAGTGTTGATTATTATGGATGTGAATTTTGCATAAAGTCCAGTTATTTTCAAAGAAAACCATGGAAATACAACAGTTACTCAACAAGAAGTCACAAATGTGCTCATGCAACACACATTAAAAGAACATCGAATGTAGTAGCACGTATGCCCTCCCTGAACCTGAATACACTCTCTGCTTCTCACTGAATTAATCATGTTCTGGATCACATCCTGAGGAACAGCATTTCATTCCTGAACCAGGGTGACCACCAGGGCTTGAAGATTAGGGATTGCCATATTTCCAATTCTGCCGTTTATCTCATCCCAGAAATGCTCTATTGGCGACATGTGTGGCGAATAAGCTGGCCAGTCCATTAGGGCGGAATCTTGATGCTGCAGGAATTGCCAGATGAGACCAGCTGTGTGCCCAAACGATGTTGTGCTGAAAGATTTGGAGATCTTGATGAGTTGCAAACATTAGCACAACGATGCCATTTATTGTTAAGAACGTCGTCTCTATAAATACATTGACAGAAACTCTGAAGACATTTAATGCTGTCCTGTGGTAGTAGCTGATCCCACTCCACACACCAATGCTTCCTCCTTCAAATGTTTCATGTTCAGATACACAGACGTCACAGAAACGCTCTCCAGCATGATGCCACACTGTCATCGGCCCATCTGCGTGTAATAGGTTTTAGCGACTTTCATCAGAGAAAAGTACACCTGCCACTGGTTTCTTGTCCATCTTTGATGATTTTTAGCTTTATTCAGACGGTTCTGCCGCCACTGAACAGTGAGCATAGTGCCAAAAAATGGCCTTCTGGAACTCAGCTCGACTTCACGCGGACAGCGGCGCAAAGTGGCGTAAGGCTTCTATGCACTCCTCGAGCGGTTCCAGCGTCCGATTGGAAGCGGTTACACAGATTGCTAAGTGTTATGTGAACATCTTGTCCAGGACTAGTGGCCTTTGGCTGCCCTGTGCGGCCTGTCCTGAGCGGCACCATTGAGTCCGAAGTACTGTTGCAGTCGTACATTGGCAGAATTATGGCAGTTGAGTCTTCTGGATACTTCTGATGCCAACATATCAGCATCTAAGATACCAGTGGCCTGTTCATGTCGTTAAGGCATGATTATCTGAAGGGAAACAATATCAAATTTATTGTTTTACACTGGTCTCTGTATCACAGGAGCATTTGTGACTCAAATGATGACAAAAAATTACTTATTGCAATTTAAACCAACTTCCCACATGCCAAACATAAGTTTCCAAAATTGGATCCAAAAATAACAAAAACATAGTAAAAACTCACCATGATCATTAAGCACATTGAGTTAAAGTGACATTACATTCTGTGAAAACAATTTTACAATGTAAACAATGTTTACCCACATTGAGTATTCATCAGAAACTGTGTTTTTTAGTTTTGAATGACCATCAGTATACATGTATAAAAGGGATGTCCAGTCCCTACAAATGCCATGGCAGCCATCTTGATAGTATCCTATAACTTCTAATGATAGTACAGAAAATTGGCAGCAACCAAAAGCATAAAGTACCAGGTCTTACGATTGAGATTTTTTTTTTCTGAAATTCATGGTACGATATTTGCGGCACAATGCCATACACTATTAATTGTCCACAGGAAACGTTTGAATTCGAATCATATTGCTGTATCACCATGACGTTTTGGTGGACCTTGACGGTGTGACCTTTCAAGACTAGTAACCAATGGAAAATGCAGTCAAACCTCTTTATACCGCCAACTGCAGGACTTTGCCAAAGTTGGCATTATAACGAAGTTGGCGTTATAAAGGGATTTCTACCAATCAGTATGAATTTTTTGTATTAAAACCCTATGAACCAAGTTATTCGATGCTGAAAGGAACTCCTAGCCTTTGGCCAAGGGTTCCTGGATTTTTTTTTCATTATTGTTCCATTGACAAACTCGCTTATTGTCAGTGAACGATCTGGTAGCATTTCATAAAACAGCCCGGTTTCGTCCATGTTAAAAACATTGCACGGCGTGTACTAGTTTTCTATTACCTCACGCACCTTTCCTCCGCCAGTCCCAACTGCTTCGGGGTCGACACCCCACTTCCCCCACTGCTCGTGCAATAACTAATGCCGAACGCAGTTCGAATAGTGGAAGGAAGTCTGAGCCGACACTCAGTTGAGCGCCAAAATACTGTACATGGTTGTGTTTTTCAAAATACCGTGAGTGACCGGGATATTTTTGGCATGTGCCGACGTAAACCAAAAAAAAAAAATGGAGCCCTTTTCATTGCATGGTGTGTTGGAAGTCTCATTTTCTTATTTTGAAGGCGCGATTCCGACTGTTCTGCGGTCAGCCATTTATCGGCTTTGAGTAAATAATCGCAGTCTTCGCTTAACCGATTTCTTCCAAGTTGCTGCGAAATGATTAGCAATACCGGTATCATTCTGAGATTTTGAGGGCCAGGCCTTTAGAAAGACGCATTATGTCACGCTTTTCCTTCGCAGCAAGCGACAGACACAAGCGTCTACCTCCAGCCCTAGACATTGCATCAAGAAAAGAAAGGCTTTGAAGAAACCCTGCTTAAAATAGCACGCCATAGAAATAGAGCCCACAAGCTGCGCTCTGGGTCAGATGTCAGCACTAACAATTGTATAGAACCAAATTTAGGTCAAACTAGATCTAGGCACTGCAGTGCTTAGTGTTTTGTTGTTTTTTTTGGCGACACGATGCCATTAGCGGTATAATGGGGTGTTTTTTTACTATGATTAATGAAAGGAAGGGAATGTCCAAGTATTGGCGGATTGCGGACAGGGGGACGGTATAACGATGTTATTTTTGACCTGACTGTTTTCAATTAACTGGATCGGTACAGAGGCAAAATGTAGACCGTGTGCAAGGTTGGCGGTACAACCGGGGGGGGGNGGGAGAGGGGGTGGAGAGGCGGTATAACGAGGTTTGACTGTAATGTCATTTTAGGCCCTCTCCTGTACTGTATTTCCATTTTCTTCACTATTTCAGGTTGCACTGACAGTGACTCCCTTTTTGCTGGGTGGAGCGACCATTAGTCGTGAATTTGCCGCGTGGCTTGAAGAGCATGAGCTTTTTGTGCCAGATGAAGATGATGACTAATGGGGTAAGCAATATTATGTGACAACAGTCTCAAATAATATGGTTTAAGAAAATGTAATGAACAGTTCTGCATTGAAATTGGATATTGATTGCATTGTGTAAGTCAACTATGCTTGAATTGGTTAATCTGAAAAATAAAATAAAAACAACAAAATATGTTTTATTATAAAGATTTATATAGTCTTGTTGATATTTCTTTATGCATGATATAAGTATTAGCGACTATAAGTGTACACCTTTGGTCATTTGAGATTTATGGGGAAGTCAACTGAAAGAGTTACAGCACATGAAAATGGAACTCTTTTGTGTCTTGATTCTAAGAATCCAAAAGACCATTCTCGTTGAAGTATTAATTAGAAGCCCTAAATCAAGCCATGGATAGGTTCCCAGTTTATCCAATTGTTCAAGGAATGAGGAACAATAGAACATAACGAAAACAAATCTGATAACCTCTGGCTCAAAAATAAATACGGTGAAGCACGGATATAGTGCCCACTCCTTTGGACCAGTGAAAAGTGTATGTATGAACATCTACTGTTACGGAGATGAACATTGGAAATGGCAGAAGGTTGAACTTACGACACAAACGGAAACTAAACCAGCCACAACCAGTAGCGGGACAACTGTATAATCGCACCCAGAAGATATAATAACTTTGTGCCCCCCTTCTCTTTGCCACGAATTCAGATACAGCACCCTTCCCACCCCCTTCCC
>JAWQUT010000096.1:1972393-1982969 GCA_033807755.1 Ellobium chinense
CAAAAACAAACAACAAAACCAACCGAAACTGCTCGCGCACAAGAGAAAGTGCCTCCTCTCCTACCGCTACTTACAATAGCACCAGTGAAGAAACACCAGCTAAGACAACACATCTTGGAAGACTGGACAAGATAATGTTGTGTAATGGGCCTACTCATAAAGATCGACCAGGGACGATAGTTTTATAGATTCACACCTGTGTTTTGACACCATGTGGACATCATAATGCTCCACTGTTGGGGTGCTAGGTCCACAAAAGAGATGCCACTATGTCTGGAAAGTAGAGGCAAAGGAGGAAGAACAAGGAATTTTGACACGCAATGACGACACAGAGGACAGTGTTGGCGGCAGACAAGGGAAATGGGATGACCAGTTTGGCTTGGTCACTAACACTTCTACTAGAGCTTAGTAAACAGGCATCACTGAACTGTTTACTTATCACTGTGACTGTGGATGGTCTTGTACGCTGTTGTGATTTGACACTAACTGGTCGGCTGGTGCGGTAAAGAAAATTTAATGTCCGTACATGCTAACCACATGTAAATCAGCATCTTGAAGAGACTAACGGGATAAAAAATCTGTCCTTGTGCGTTTATGAAACGTTTGTTCGTTTTGACATGTACAGATTAGCCAAAGATAATTACTAGTCAACAAGGACAAGAAAAATCGGAACTAGAACTTTCGCACTCAGTATCTGTGTTTACACACTGGGCGTGCCCATGTCAAGTGTGGTCCACTATATGGTGGAATCTTGTTAACATGAAATTGATGGTATCTGCCAAATCTTTGTGGGTTAAGCGAGTTTTGACTTCTCCATTTACAGAATGAGGGAAAACGATAGCCTTAACTCTAACAGTTGTTGCAAGTGTGAAGTTTAGATTGTTGTGCTTTCCACCAAAATCCCGATTCTGAGCATGTTTTCTCAGTAACTTATTTTAGCAATTGCATTTTAAATTCACGTAGCAGTGAAGTTTTGTTTTTTCTGTGCCGTTCTGTTCATAGTGACTGAGAAAGAGAAGTTAAAAAAAAAATTGAGAAGAATGGTCAGTGGTGGTGTAATAATGTGGAGTGATGAATGAAAAAATGCCCGAAAGGTCTGTTATGGTCAGATACACTACAGCATATTGTCCGCTTAGAGCCGGTTTGGTGTATCATAGTTTTGGCGCGAAAATTTGTTTCGTATATTATCATTCAAAAGCCGTTTTCAATTCAAGCTCTTTGGTCGGGTACAAGAATTATTTACGTCCCCAACAATACATAGTTTTTATACAATTTACTTATTTCTGTTGCTCTATCTATTTCTTAAAGATAGTCAATCTGTCAGCCGAATTCACATATTAATTATTAATACGTGTTGCCGATTCTGGGTTTGAAGTTTTTAATACCTCAGAATGTACAGTGGGACCTTGCTAAGCTAACATGAAATTGATGGTCCCGCCAAATCTTTGTGGGTTAAGCATGTTACACTGTTTCGGCTACTCACTACTCCTATTAGCTTTAGTTAGAGTCAAGTTCCCGAACCGCTTATCAAAATAACACATATATGGAAATTTATAGAAGTTGAAGACAGACTCTGTCCGTGATCCAGCCTTTATTCACGTATCATGGTCGAACATTGTCATTAATTTTGTTTTCTTTAATAGGAGGACGGTTGCATTTTTTCTATTTCATGGCTGTTAATGAACTTTATAATTAAGATACTGAAAAAGAAGAGTAGCTTCAAGCTTCAGTTATTTCCGACCAAATAGCCATATAGCGAAAATTAAGATACTCCCTTTCACGTTAACTCTCTCTCTCTCTCTCTCTCTCTCTCTCTGTCTGTCTGTCTATCTGTCTGTCTGTCTGTCTGTCTCTCTCTCTCTCTCTGTTTCTGTCTCTCTCTCTCTCTCTCTTTCTCTCTCTCTCTCTCTCTCTCCCTCTCTCTCTCTCTCTCTCTCACACACACACACACACACACACACACACACACACACACACACACACACACACACACACACACACACACACAAAATCAATATGATAATAGTGAATTAATATTTTTTTTTATGTGTGCAGTTTGACACGCGTCAGTTTGTGTCTTTGCTCAGGAATATGTGCCTGTGTCTTCTTTGTTCTTTCGCTTAATGCAGTACTTATGCAAGTAAAGTACTTCTGATAAATAAAAAGTGGTATTCATGGTCATTCTGCCTCTAACATTACTGTTCAACAACTTTGTTGGCTGTGATAAAAAAAAACAGAAAAAAAACCCACTACGCTTATTGCTGTACACGAAATGCAAGGTACATAGCTTTATTACATGCAAACAGGAAGGCATAATACAGTGTGCACGAAATCCTCTTCCAAGTCACATGCCATTCGGGCATGTGACTTTCCAAGTTTTACATGTCCGAACTGATTTTCACATGCCCGAAAGGGTAGAAATGAATTCGTTCATTGACAAGGCAACCCATGGAACTAGAAGCTATAAGCTATAGCGTCAAACTTTGTTCAGTTGTTTTGTTGTTTTTTTTTGTTGTTGTTAAATTACATTAATAACAAATTAAGTATGCGCATCATTACCACTCTATGCACAAAGTACTGAATTAATAAGTGACAAAAGCTGTTCATTTTGAAGCACAAAATTTATTCCCTCATAGCTACAGTCACTCTCTCATAAACTCCAACTTACGTAGTTGGACCGACGTATATTTTGACCTATGTGACTTTAAGCAATGAGCAATACTCCACAAAAACTGAGCAGCTGCTTTGTCACTGGTGTATGTGTCACCAATGTCCACACCTTTTGCTTTGTCCAGCTGACAGAGGGTGTTGTACGTGACAGAGGGTGTTGTATGTAACAGAGGGTGTTGTACACGACAGAAGGTGTTGTACGTGATAGAGGGTGTTGTACATGATAAAGGGTGTTGTACGTGCAGAAGCTGAGATTTGCTTTCGCAAGGGCATGAACTGTGCGAAACTTTAACGTTAATCTGGAGTATTTTGCCTCCTTTAGTTTGATGAGGCAGCGGCCAGCCTCACCTCACTCTGAGCCGGAGCTTTTCTGGTATACTTATGAGCGTTCTTTAAAATTTGCTTACTGCACTCATGCTGTTTCACAATTTCTAACTTCATTAGTGTTGCCCCATCAACAAAAGCATTCCTCTTTCCCTCCTCCTTGTCTCCTTCTGTGCACCATGCACACCTCATCATGGGCTTATTTCCCAGGTACAACAGCCATGGTCTGCCATTCTTCCAGCTAGCCTGGAACTGTCTGTCCCGTCTCTCTTCATACTTTTTTTAGTCTTTTTTTCTTGTCCTCCTCGCTCTCTGTTACTTGCCTTTTAGGTGCCTTACCAGGCACTGCCCCACCAGGCACTGCCCCTGCTGTATACTTCAGAAAGCTCATATCTGGTTCAGCTAGTTGAGTTAGACTTTATACAACCTCCTACAGTAGGCCTACTTTCACTTTTGTTTACTCCTGATCGAGCTTCCGGTACATTAGTCATCAGGTTTATACAAAATTCACAATGTTTCCGAAACAAATTATGACACCGACTTGCTGTGTTACATTTTTGTGAAACATTATCATTTGTTAGCAAAAAAATGCGGTATATGCTTCTTTGGCCTGCCCAACTGATAGAGTGTGGAATATTTTTGTAAATAATTCAACATCAAACAGCTCGTTTGTTTTTGCCCGGAGCGGCACGTTTTCCTCGTAGAACGGGGTCATTGTTTTTAAATTGCATGACTCCACGAAGGGACGTAACACCTTATACCTCGGTCCTCTCCTACGTTTAAAGACAGAGAAAGGTTGACTTTAACTGTTCTTCTTCTTTTAAGGATAGGCATAGGCCTAGACTGACTCTCCTGCAAGTATGACTACAAAAACGAACGCTCCCGTAGGCCGTTGATCCTCTAATTAGCGATCCTTTTGTATCGATTTCGCGATCAATTAAGTCGGTACTGTCCCATTTTACAAACTGTTAGTTACAAAACCAGAAATTTTGTTTTACAAAATGCAAGGTCAAATACACTGAGTGCACTTGCCACTGAGACCTAGACGCCATTTGGGCGTGTGAGTTCCTCCTAAACCAGGCGCCCGACCCCAAAACCACTCTCCTCGGGCAGCGGGCGTGTGGGATTTCGCGCACACTGATAATAATATGTTCAGGGTACAAACATTTCATGTTAAAATAAGGATTTCTTTAATTCTCTGAAATGCGCTTTCTGTTTGCACAAAGGCGGCCATACAGAAATTGTGCTTCAAAATGATTATAGAATTTTCGGACAGAAACGTTAAATTTTAAAGAAAGCACTAATGATTGTGGACACAACGAGACATTCTTAAAGTCTGAGAAATTTGCCTGGACAGAAAGGTGGTGGACTCTGGGGCTTTATTAAAAAGTACGTAAACGAAAATTAGAACTGCATTTAAGAGTGTTGCATTTTTCGAGCGTTTGGTACCCGACGGTTAGCATTAACACCCCCCCCCCCTTCCTATTAAGTCCGTCGTGGGGTATACAATGCCCCACACTCCTTATATAGCAGAAAATAGAAAACCTGCGTTACGGCTGTCGTGGGGCATACAGTGCCCCATACTCATTATATAACAGAAAACGGCAAACCTGCGTTACGGCTCTCGTGGCGCATACAGTGCCTTATATTTTTTATATAGTAAAAAATATATCTTCTTGTAAGACTATCGTGAGGCATGAAAGTAACCATGAAGATTATAAAAGGGAAAAGAGGAAAATCATAATACAGGAGCGATAATAACTCGACTTCCCTTTCATATCAGTCGATTTCATAATGGAGGAGCTAAAGGAAGCATTTGCTAATCTGCAGTAAGTGTGTGCTGTATTTAAGTATTTTAAGTGCACATGTTTATTGTCACCAACCATCCTCATCCATTTATAATCGTCGTGTTAGTGGAGGTCTTCATCGCTTTCGTCACCATTTCTCTTGTCATTTCACCATCATTTTCGTTCACGTCGTCGTTTGTGCTCGATTTTCTGCATCTTCCTTTTCATCGTAATCATCATATTTGTACTTATTTGGTCTGAGATTGACAAGAAAGCATGACTGCAGCTAATAGGCAAGATAGGCATTTTTCGTCGTTTGGCATTGTTTTTTCAGTCAAGGCATTTTTCGTCGTTTGGCATTGTTTCTTCAGTCAAGGGCAGACTCCGTTCAGTCATATCAGAAATTACTACCGACAGTTGACTTATGAAGTTGATATTCACATTACACTATAAGAACCGCAAAGCTGAGACTGTCCAATGGAATAAAATTTATATATTTTTGACGCATTAGTCAGTTCACAGTCATGTCTCTGAGAAGGGAATTTCCATGAAGAGACAAATGAAAATTACCACGTTCAAAATCATTGTGAAAGATTTATGACATTAATCATTGCTTATTGTCTTTCTGCCGGTATTCTTGATAGACATGTGCAGGTTGTTACAGAAAAAACGATACCATTGTCACCCGTAGTGAACAGTTATAATCTTCAAATTTCAATGGTCAGCACCTGAGTCATAGGTCTTTCAACTCAATGAATTTAGTTGATTTAACGACATCTATTTAAAAATTAAACTGTATATGTGTCAAAATTGAATTCCGCGTTTTGCACTCACATCATAGAGGTCTTATAATGATTCTGTTTCAAGTTTGCATCATCGACATTCTTAAACGGGTATTGAAAACAGAAATGTGTTTACTAATATCCCAACATGCCTAGGTCAAATCAGTAGAATACTTTTGCTGTCGAAGAACCTAACTACAAGGTTATTTAAGCATACAATTGACAGTGTTAACACCAGGTTTGGGCTTCACGATCAAAAAGGTCTGAAAAACTGCAGAATGCGCATGACTAAAAAACTTCAGGAAGACTAGATCTAGGACCGTTTGAAATCTCAGCCACGGTCACATAGGGTCCTAGACGCACTAGGTCCGCGCAAAACGTCAAGCTTATGAATGAACTTGCAGAATATACGCCTTAAAATGTCTGTGCAGGTCACCCCTGTAAACACCCCAAGTGGGACTCTCAGACAACTTCTGCTGCATGATTAGGATTTGTGGCGTGCAACATTAAAATCAAAGGTGGACACGCACTTAAAAAACTATTTTCTGTTTTCCAGATACTTTTTCTGATGTTATATGATGTTACATAACTATTTTATGTGCCACCAGGGATTTACCAAATTACTGTGAATTTTGAGAAGATGGGCCGAAAAAACCTTCACTAGAAATTTCCTGTCCCTGCCGGGAATCGAACCAGGGTCTCTCAACTTGCAAGTCTGAACGTGTTACCACTACACTACAGGGACGCTAACTTCACAGCAATTTAATTAGGTATTTTCAGCTCCATCACGTGTCCTAGAAATTCTTGCTCACACGTTGCTTTGTTTACATGCTCTGCTCATGCATGATTGATTGTCATTTATCAAAATATCCTAGCAATCCCTAGATCACATGGCGTAACTGAAAATACCTCATTCTTAAATACATACTACCTGAATCGGTCCCTAACTCTACGTGCGAGCCTAGTATTCACCCGTGACCCTAACACACTTTCCGACTGCTCACAATAAAATACCCACGACAGCCGGTGAAGGTTGACGGAAAGCTGAATCGTCATTATACAGACCATGTTAATTCATGTGATACCCTATTATTCCGGCGCAGACGGCCAGGAACACTTTGAATGAGTCTGTGGAAAAAATGTCTCCACCACGGCATCCTACTCTTGGACTGCACACCGCTTAACCTCGTCGATAGACATGCACCTCTTGCGGTCAGTTTTGTCTTTCAGAACCCTCCACACATTCTCAGTTGGATTTAGGTCGGGTCTCATGCTCGGCCAAGGAAGGACATGGGGTATGACATCACTCATCCATGCGACGATGGACTTGGCCCTATGTGGAGGCGCGTTGTCATGTTGGAACACATAATGACCAGAAAATTTCTGTGCCACAAATGGGAGAAGAGTGTCCCCTAAAACTTCTTGATAAACGTACTGATCAATTGTTTTGTCCATGATTTTGAGCTCCGACTGACCCTTCATGGAGATGGCACCCCAGACTGTGTGAAAGACGGTGATTTCAGCGGTTTGGGTTTTCTGATTCTTCTATCCCTCTCAACATTCGTCCATACGGTCAGTTTGTTCCTAAAAAGCTGCACCGAGCTCTCATCACTAAAAATGACACTGTTTCAATCAAAGTCTTCAAATTCCTCTGCCTAATTCACTCTTGAATCTCTGTTCTCAGCTGATAGTAATGGAACTGGTTTTGGCAGCAGAGACCAGTAACCCATTTCATTTAAATGTCGCCTTACTGTTCTAATGGAAACAGCAGAACTTCCCCTCTTCTCCATTTGAAAACTCAGTTCCCTGGCTGTATCTGTCCTGTTATGCAAGGCCAGCTGTGCGAGCCTGCGTCTATCATTGATTGTTGTAAATATTCGGGCGACCCGCTCCTTTAGCATGTCCCAAAGATTTCCCTGTTTTAATTCTTGATATCGTTCTGTAAATAGTAGCACGGGATAATGAAGTACTTGTTACCAAAAATTCAGTGTCCATGGATATGTTATCATAGATGATAGAGATATTGAAGATGTTTCTTCTTGTATTGTAAGCGTTGTTCCTACAATCGGCCATTTTAAGCATGCGGTTTGACATGATGATGTCATCAAAATTCGCGTTTGATAGTGCAGCGCTCCTGTACATTCAGCGGGAAAACCCCGTACCAAATATTACACGATTCGCACGACGCACCTTTGATTTATAAAGAAACAACGGAAAAGTCATATTTGTCTCAATAACTTTGTCCCTCGCTGTACATATGCACATGCTCATGAAAGTTAAAAGCAAATTTGTTTATTTGATTGTGACGACTATTCTATACAGAGACCTTGTCTGTCTCGGCATATTTTTTTTTTTAAGAGTGCGAGGGCAAAAACGGTTTTTAATAAAACATTGTCAGAGTACATATTTGTATGTGTTGACATGTACCACTGCTACTTTTTTAAGGAAATTTGTTTACAGACATCAGTCATGGAGGTTATGGAGATATAAATCTAAGAAAAAATTCATTGGGCTATCCGTGTAAGATTTTGTGTCTTGCTTTCATCATAGGTTCTAAGTAATCTAAGTGTTAATTAAAGTTAAATTTCAAAAAACAAAATTGTTTCATTATCAATACATTCAGTAAGTATGATGCAAGCATTTAATCCACAGAATAGATTTTGGTTGGTTGTAGGCTACATCACATGCTAACTCATCCCTGTAACGGTGATAACTCATTCCTGTAACACTGGTTCATTCCTTTAACACCAACTCATTCCTGTTACAGAGTGCAACATTACAAATTTTATCCAAAGTACATGTATTTACCCTGGACATTTTATGAGCATGTGTGAGGAACATGCCCATGAAGTACTTCACTATCATAGAAAAATAATTTTTCTGAGGAACGATTCCTGATTTTTAGAAGAAGTGACAGTCAAATTTTGAAATATACGACAAATAGTGTCCACTGGAATGAGTGTGCAACTGCTACAGACTCAACATTTGATTTGTATCTTGCACTAAAAGTTCATGACAAAAAAATTGACAGGAAATAGTGAATTGAGTGCACTGGTTCCTATTTTGTTTCCGTTACAGGAATGAGTTTTACTTTGGTGTCGCTAGCAAAATATCCCAAAATCTATTGACAGAAAAAGCTTAGAAAATTTGAGAATAAGTCTCTTGATAATTATGTTCCAGATTGACCACACAAAATATAAAAGTCAGAGGTTTCTACCAACAGTTCGGAAAATACGGCATCAGAATTTTGCATAATTTAGACTATTTGAAAAAGGCCGATATAAGTCTGTACATAACGGAGTAGACTAGACTTATCTCAAGAAAATATACAAATCAAAACAACACTCAACAAATGATACACAAATCTTAGTGTCTTCCACTCCGAACCAAATGTAAACAAAGCAAGACAGGCGTAGCTGTGGCCTTGTGACGTCACCTAGAGAGAGCGGGCGAGGAAAACAAGAGGGATGCAGTCACAGCCGGTCAAGGAATGGGCACGAGATTTGACTAGCGGTAAAGCGATTAGCACGCGTGTAGTCTTATTAATAATAGGGTGGCCTGTGGCGATTGCATAATTGAATAGAAGAGACTTGGTTGCACAGATATTGTAGTTTGCCTTATCATCAGAGAAACAACGGTCAGTTTTGATGGCAAATTGCCACCTGTGTAAATAATTCTGCTTTTTTTTTCTTTTGGTTACCATTTCCCTCTGTCAAGGCGCCTCGGTACAGCTTGGCTTATCCTGTCTGATTCCCTACTAACAGTGATGTGCTGATTAAAAAGTGTATACCAAATACAGATAATTTCTTACATGCGTTCCAGCTCATCTTTATCGTCAGTAAACTGCAATAAAAGTAAATAAACACGGTCCAGACATTGTTTACTTTCCAGACAGTAATTAAGAAAAAATTATCTGGTAAATAAGAATTTCAGATGGAAATCTTTTCCCATTTGCCTGCGGGATAACAATGCGCTGTCACCCCCTTCCAGTGTTGTGCTTTTTTTTTTTTTAAATTTTTGGTTGTGATCGAGTGTGTTTGAGGAGTGAGTGGTTGCCATGAGGAGGCCTGTTAGGGAAAAGTGGCCTGATCATCTGTCCCTCTCTTGAGTAACCCCCCCCCCCCCTTTCTNTTCTCAATCCTGTGCCGCTGAGTTGAGCGTGAGCAGTGCTCACTTTGTGGCGCTGGGAAATCTGGGAGAGTTTAGACAAGAAAAAAATCGCAAACGTTTCAAATAAAGACTCGCGTGGGTGGTTTGCTGTGTTGCTGACGAACGTTTTTTTTTTTTTTTTNGGTGGAGGGGGGGGGGGCGGCTTGATTTTAGGCGGAATAAAGTAAAGGGGGATGGGAGAATGGGACGGGAGGATGGCACCAAAAGTTACGTACTGCACTGTCGTGCAAGATACCCCTTTTCCTACATTGCTTGTGCTGTCTGAGTCTGAGTGTTTCTTCAAATTATGGCAACCTTTTGTTTGTCCGCGTCTTGAAGTAGGCCTAAGTTTCAAAATTCAACTAAATAAAATACATTTTCCCCCAAGAGCAAGAATAGTCTAGGTAATAGCTAGATTGGTCAGAATGACATATCATCATGTGTTATACCACCAAATCAAAATGCTGGCATCTCTGGGTAATCACAGGTCCACAAATTGTAATGTATGGTCTCAGTCAGCGCCAGCCATTTCACTGCATATCGGGTAGATTTTTGGTTGGCGTTAATTGCGGGAGATGTCGCGTTTACACGCGGGAGATGTCGCGTTTACGCAACAACACCCTAATCATAGCGTCAGATGACCTTTAGTAAACATGAAGATATTGCGTCCTGATCCCTCAGCCAATCAGATGAAGCAAGCATGGAGATAAGTAGTGAATAATGTTACAAATGACCGAGACCTACAATTGGCTGCAATGGCTTAGGTGCTTAGGTGCATCCCAGTCTTGGTCCCGTGACATGCAATGGTCTTTATTTGAAGACAGCGCAAAAGGCAAAATAAACTGAAGTTGCATCTGACACAGC